>JALGBA010000894.1:0-164928 GCA_023970755.1 Azemiops feae
TATATGCTTTAGCCTCCAGTTCCCTAATCATCTTTGTTGCTGTTCTCTGTATTCTTTCTAGAGTCTCGACATCTTTTTTACATCGTGGTGACCAAAACTGGATGCAGTATTCCAAGTGTGGCCTTACCAAGGCATTGTAAAGTGGTATTAACACTTCTCGTGATCTTGATTCTATTCCTCTGTTAATGCCGCCTAGCACTGTGTTGGCCTTTTTGGTAGCTGCAGCACACTGCTGGCTCATATTTAAGTGATTGTCCACTAGGACTCTGAGGTCCCTCTCACAGTTACTACTATTGAGCAAGGTACTCCCTATACTATACCTGTACATTTGGTTTTTCTTACCTAAATGTAGAACCTTGCTTTTTTCACCATTGAATTTCATTTTGTGCCCAGTGTTCAGGTCTGTCCAGATCCTTCTGTATTTTAAGCCTGTCTTCTGGAGTGTTGGCTATTCCTGCCAGCTTGGTGTCGTCTGCAAATTTGATGAGTTCTCCATCTATCCCCTCGTCCAAATCGTTGATGAAGATGTTGAAGAGCACTGGGCCCAGAACAGAGCCCTGGGGCACCCCACTACACACTTCCCTCCATGTAGATGCGGTTCCATTGAGGACCACATGCTGAGTACGGCCGGTCAGCCAGCTATGGATCCATCTGGTGGTGATGCTGTCTACCCCACATTTTTCTATCTTGTCAAGTAGTAGGTTGTGATCTACTTTATCGAATGCCTAACTGAAGTCCAAGTAAATTATATCCACAGCATTCCTCTGATCCACTAATTTTGTCACTTGGTCAAAGAATGCAATAAGATTTGTCTGGCATGATCTGTTTTTGACAAACCCATGTTGGCTTTTAGTAATGACTTTGTTTGCCTCTAGGTGTTCGCTGATTCGTTCTTTGATTATCTTTTCCAGAATCTTCCCAGGTATTGAAGTCAGGCTGATAGGTCTGTAATTTCCTGGGTCCATTTTTTTCCTTTTTTGAAGATGGGAACTACATCATCTCTTTTCCATTCCTCCGGTAATTCCCCAGTGCTCCAGGATCTTTGAAAAATATAGTTCAGTGGTTCTGAGATCACATCTGCCAGTTCCTTGAGAACCTTGGGATGTAATCCATCTGGTCCTGGTGATTTGAACACATCTAGGCTGGACAGGTGCTCACTTACCATTTTCTTGCCTATCTTAACTTGTGTTTCTATTCTGTTTTTTATGGCACTATTTTTGATAGGTTGGTCTGTTTTTTCCCTTTGTGTAAAGACAGATGCAAAAAACGAGTTAAATAGTTCTGCTTTCTCCCTGTTGCTTGTCACCTTCTTGCCACTTTCACCCACTAATGGACCAATCATTTCCTTCACTTTTTTTCTTGTTTTTTTCATGTTGAAAAAAACTTTTTTTTGTTATTTTTGACTTTGGTCGCAAGCCTTAGTTCATTTTGAGCCTTAGCTTTCCTCACTTCATCTTTGCAGGCTCGAGCTATTTGCTGATATTCTGACTTAGTTATGTGCCCCTCTTTCCATTTTCTATACTTGTCCTTTTAATAGATCATGGTATCCTGCAAATAAAACAGAAATAATACTTGCTATCTATTATCTTGTCTCTGAATAATAGGCCTGCCATTTAGCAATGAGGCAAATAGAAAGTGTTTCCCAAACTGACCTCAAAACTCAGTATATTTACTTTCTGTTGTACTCAATAGAGCTCATAATCATGTAAAATAGGTAAACCTTCCTTCTCATAATAATTGTAGGCTGGTGTTTTCCAGTAAACTGATTAATGGAAATGTCTACATGTTTTATTTTCACTTATAATAGCTTGTCAGTGAGTACATTTATGTTAGTTTCGTAAGAAGATAAACTGGTTAGAAAAACTATTGGGAGCCATTATGATGTTACAAGAGCTTTGCAAATGGGTTGTTAAATTGCTGATGAGATGAGACGAGACGAGACGAGACTAGCACTTCAAGTTCTACTATTGCATGTTATGATCTAGACCTTGAGCACCAGCCATGGCTGATTACACCAGGAGAAATATTTTGGTGACATCTATCCAGGTAATGTCCATATATATAAGCCTTGGGGGAGGGAGAGAACCAACTCTGTTGGAAGGATGCCAGTCATTAAAGATGATATTGTAAATAGTATTTCAGTGAATGTAGAGAGCTTTTATTCTTTATGGTTCATCCCACTGAGTGGAGAAGCGAGGCCCATTTGGGCCTAGGAAAGATGATCCCAGATTTTTTTCTGGTTGTGTGGGCTTGAGTGGTGTGCTACAGGGCACCCTTCAGAGAAGAGTTGGGATTAGAACAAAGAGGACAAAACCAAAATTCAGTGATGATTGTGCTTAATCTATATCTAAGTTTCAACTGAATTAAAAATCATTTGTACTGTACGGCCACAAAATTGTAAATCCCCACATTATGAAGATATTAGGGAACTATTATACAATGAATTCGACCAATCTGGCTATGATAGATAGCAGTGTGTTCAAATTTTCAGGTGTTTTTTTTTTTTAAATTGATTTACAACCACAATCGGGACCAGAATTTCCATCGCTAAGCAAGACGGTTGTTAAGTCAGTTGTGCCTGATTGTATAACCTTTCTTGCCATGGTTGTTAAGCAAATCACTGCAGTTGTTAGGTGAATCATGTGGTTGTTAAGAAACATTAAGCACCTTCCCCCATCTTGGCTTGTCGGAAACTGGCTGGCAAGGTCGCAAATGGAGGATCACACGATCCCAGGATGCCGCAACCATTGTAAGGGTATGCTGGTTGCCAAGTGCCCATATTTTGATCACGTGACCATGGAAATGCTGCAACAGTAGTAAAGTCTGAGGACCGGTTGTACATTACTTTTCTAATTGTAACTTTGAAGGTGACTGAACAAATGGATGTAATTTTAGGATTACCTACTATGTGTGGATTTGAGTGGATTTAGTATCCTCGAGATTAGAAGGTGATTCTAACAGCCATTGGCCTCTTCCAGTGAGAGGCAAAGGGCGCAGGGCAATTCAGAATGGGAGAGGAAGCCAGAGATGTCCTTTTTCATAATCTGTTGTTCGCTGCAAGTTCAGGAAGGAGTGAAGAGTATAAGGAGAGATTTTTCCAGACAGGAGCTGAGAATTTCTGCTCCAAAGCCCTGGGAGCAGGAACAAGCTGATAAGAAAAGTATAGACCCAGAGTGCTTTATGCTTTTCAGTGCAGCTTTGCTTAGTTGCACTGTTTTAGATTTGTTCATGTTTTCTCTCCATCTTGTTCTGATTTTTTTTTCCTGTTGGTTGATTAAAGATTGCTAGGTTATAGATGTCGGGCTTTCTCTCTTATTCCTCAAAGACTTGTTTTGTTATATTTATTCAAACAAAGATCTTTTATTCATTGTTCTGCAAGTGTAGGGTTTGTATATATATCAAATCCACTTGACCTAATCACCGTAACTGAAAAAGGAAAGTCGGGAAATTTGTTTAAGCTAGCCTTGGGGAACAGGCATCTCCTGTTTCTCCTTTCCCTATCCAGATCCTAGGGAAAAAAGGGTCTCACTACCTGCCTGGATGCAATTCTTTGCTACAACAACAGCTACACTCAGTGGAACAGATACACTGGAATTATCAATGCTTTTATGCCACACCAAATCCTTTTGACTCTAAGAAGCAGCAACATTAGAAATTAGAAAAAATAATTGTGAAAAATAACTGTATAGAACAAAAATGCAACCCATAGTTGTAATCATAAAACAACAGGAACATAAATAATCAGGCAAATAGGACAGAGATAGAAATAGCAATAGAAACGAAAAAAACCCTCTCAAATTCCGGTTTGCATCATGGTGGGACAGGACGCAGGAAGGCAGGGCTTTGCCTTCCACACCCGATTTCACCCTGCTGGGGGCCCTAAAAAGGCCCTAAAGAGGCGATGAAAAGGAGGGGTGCCTTGATCACGGAGAGATGGCAGTCTTTCTGTTCGATCCAAGGAAAGCCCTCCAAACCGGCAGGAGAAAGACCAGCTACATTCCTGTGGCTGGCCATTAGCTGCTGACAACCGAAGGGGGAAAAAAGCACCAATTAATACTTGTAAACAGCATGTTTGGAACTGGGTGAGAATATTGATCCTTTCTTTACTATTTTACAACTGATTTTCCTGCGAAAGGCTCCCAAGAAGCTAAAAAACTCCTAATGTAAACGGAAGTGGCGTTTTAATTTTATGGGGTACAGAAACATACAATACTGAAGTGGAAGTAACATAAAGCCACAGTTTTGATAAATTTGAGAACTGAGATAACTGTTAAGATTTTCTCTTTGAAAAAAAACATTGAGGCGAAATATAAGAAATCAATCTTTTGTTTTAAGAGTGGAAAATGGACTTGGAATGACATCTAGTGGTGGATTTGTGTATAGCACTATAATTTGCTTCATGGCTGCTTGGTGATTCCTAGCTCGGGAAAACAGCTGGCAATAAAGGAAAATATTTTGGCATACTTATCACACATACTTCTTGGATTATAAATACCTACTGAGCTTGGACTTTTAACTTCAAGAGCTAGTGGGAGAGAAAGAAAAATTTGACTTTGGACTATGCCTGGTTGGGAAAGACTTTTGAGCTGTTTTCAGAGAGGTTGAACATTTTGAACACTTCGAACATTGTAGATTACAACCTTGCCTGATTGACAATTTTTGGATACTTGAGACAAAGGATCACTATAAAATATTGCTTTCAGGACTGAACCTATACTTTGGAATCTATTGGATTATAAAGGCTACATATAAAGACCAGAAAGCTAGAGGAAACTTTGATCTACTCTTACTGAGACTGGTGATACTAGAGGATATCCAGGAATGATGCCTCAAGAAAGAAAAAACACCTTTCAGAAAGAAATATATTCTATGCTACAACTAATTCACCAAACAATTGTTGAATGCAAAGAGGACATAAAAAGAAATCATAATGAGACTAAAAACAATTTAGACAATATAAATGAGCAAATTTCCAAATTAAATCTACAACTAGAAAGTTCCCAGATAACGACTACAAAGTATGAACAAATAAACCAGAAATCAGAAGACGAAACAGAGGAAATGGATTTAGAGATGGAAGAGATAAAAGAAGGGAAATATAAACAACTATATACAAACAAAATACTGC
The DNA here is from genome assembly GCA_023970755.1 of Azemiops feae. Taxonomy (NCBI): domain Eukaryota; kingdom Metazoa; phylum Chordata; class Lepidosauria; order Squamata; family Viperidae; genus Azemiops; species Azemiops feae. Next base: position 5,129 of record JALGBA010000894.1, read on the forward strand.
AAGACTTAGCTATAACAATGAAAATGCTAAAGACCTTTTACCCCTTAGAACTGCAAAATATATCTGGCAAGGAAGAAGATTTTTAAAAATGGAATATAGAGCTGTTAGGGGAAATGTCACAACTTGGGAGATAGAGGATGAAAAGAGAAATGGAAGGAAAAAGGAACTGGGAGTTGTTTAAGGAATATAAATGGTCAGAATTCCTCCCCCAAAATACCCTACCTAAATTGTCTTCCTTATGCCAAGCAATTTTTACAAAAATAGAAAGAAAATTCCTGGGCAATCTAATTGTCCTGGCTTGGAAAACTACTTAGCAAAGAAAGAAAGCGAGAGTCAGATTTAAAAAACAGAAGATTTGACCTTTTAGAGGGGGCAGTATATGTTTAAATACTTGCTTGAATAAGATTAAAAGAACAGATGACCCTTAGATATAATTAGACTTTTATAATGAAAGATATGATTTAGAACTAAGATAGCATTTTTTCTCTTTTTTTGATATGGGAAATATGAAGATAAGAGAAGGAATGATATGAATAAAAATTTTAGCTACATAAATGTAATTAATATTGAGAAAATCATAACTGATAAAGATATTTCAAATACTAATGGGAAATCAAACCTTAACAAGAGCACAAAAAACAGGATATTGATTAATGAATTGACATTATTGATTTATGAATTGATATTATTGTTATTTGTATGATATTAGTAAAATATGATGAAGATGCCTATATTTAACTCTGTATATATTAACAGTACCAAAAATTGTAACTGTGTAATGAGGGGGAAATGGAAAAAATATGGAGAAGAAAGGAGGATCAGGGAAAAAAATACTGGATTATATAGTATTGAACAGATTTATATTGAAGAAGTCAGTGTTAAATATTTGAACCCAGACAATATGTTGAACTCAGACAACATGTAATTCTTAAAAATTAATAAAACTTTTATAAAAAGAAAGAAAAAACCCCTCTCATTCCATTCTCACATTCTCTCTCTCTGAATATTCCAGTTGAAATGCATGTTCCCCAAATGCATGTTGAAAAAGAGTTTTTAAAAAGATTCCTAAGCGTTAAAAGTGAGGGCACAGATTTTTTTTTTAATCTGATGGGAGACCATTTTTTTAGGAGGGGAGAATACTTGGCTGAGTCCTCCCTCTCTTAGCAAGTCTTCTCTAGAGGACTTAGAGAGAGCTTAGAGAGAGCTGGGAATGGCACCTTCAGCTGAACCTGCAAGCAAAATTGAGACCCAACACAGCTACTGTAATATTGGATTGGTCCAGTTAGCATGTAAGCTGCCCCTTTAGGCCCAGTTGCACTTAACCTTGAAGGTAGTCTTCAAGGACAATTCTACCTATAACACGTTACATTAGTCCAACCATGACATTATGGGAGCATGAATGAATACAATGAGTTCCTCTTCTCCAGAGAGTGCACCGGCCAAAGCTGGGCAAAGACCTTTTGGATCATAGCTTCTATCTCCTGTTCTAGTAGGAACTAAGAGTCCAGGGGAAGCACTGAGTGCACATCAGGTCTTTTGAAGGGAAGACATCAGTGGTAGGATTCAGCCAGTTTGCACCACTTCCGTAGAACCAGTAGCTAATTTTTTGATGCCCAGGCCCAGAATGGACTTCCGGAAGCGGCATCCACACAAAAAACCGGTTGTTCACATATTTGAATCCCACCACTGGAAGACATGTTCTCATCCAGAACTAAAGTTAGCATTGTTTCAGAGCCAGACAGTTTTGAATCCACAGCTATTCTGTTTTGTAACTCTTGGGTGTCAATCTGCCCCTTACATCCTCCACACATAGGGCAGGACTTCCATTGCATTTCCTGATACCTGGGTGAAAATGTACAATTGGGTATTATAGCAATAGCACTGTAAAGCTTCACTGTGCTTTACAGTCTTCTCTAAGAGGTTTACAGAGTCAGCATATTGCCCCCAACAATCTGGGTCCTCATTTTACCGATCTCGGAAGGATGGAACATTGAGTCAACCTTGAGCTGGTAAAAATTGAATTGCTAGCAGTCAGTAGAATTAGCTTGCAATTTTCTAACCACTGCGCCACCTCGGTTCTCTTATATTATCAGCATATTAATAATACTGGACCTCCAAGCACTAGATAACTCCTTCAACAACTTCATGTAGTTATCAACAAAGATGAGGGAGAGAGATACTGGGTATCTCTGGGTTGGGTCCTGAGATACTCCATGCTAGAGAGTCTAAGGGTTTGACTTCTCCTCCTCCAAGCAACGTAACTAGAATTGCCTAATCAGGAAGGAATGAAACATCAAAGAATGGTATCTCCAACTCCCAACACTCACAGGCAGTTCAGGAAGATACAATGGTCAATAAAATTAAAGGCTGCCAAACAATCCAGCAAAATATCTTGTTATGCTCTCCAGAGAGAATTTGCCTCTATGGAAAGAGATGATTGAGCAGTTGTATTGCATAATTTCTTCTTGATTGAAAAGGATGGGACAATAAATGAACATAATATAAATAGTTTAACAAGATATGGAGTAAGCACAAGAAGACACTCAGTTCAAAATTGCCACACATTGTTAACAATAACAAATATTAATTTTTAAGAAGGTGTTGAATAAGATCAGATCAATGGAAACATCACAATTCTTAGAGATTACAAGATCTGGTGGTAAATAAAACCAGCACAAAATCTTATGAAAAGATCATTCAAGAATATAACAAAACTCCTAAATGGTTTCAGTATTTACAGATTAGTACTATAGTACAGAAGGAAATGCAGAAATGTGGAGGTTTATCAGCCTTAATAGAATTCTAATATTTTGTAATGCAACAGTCTGGACATTTAATGACTATGATTGCCAAAATGGATCTCAAATATTCAAAAATGTGTTGGGAATGTAATAAAAAGTGGGAAGTTTTTATGGTTTGTTTTGATAAAGTAATATAGCAAATTTGGAAAGTGAAAATGCTTTCTAAAGATGCAACAATTTTTTTGTCTTGCATTTTTATTACTATCCATTATGTTTCTGTTAAACATCATAAAACCTTATATACTAGTAATATGTACTGAATTAACACATCTGGTTTTGGCTGTAGAAATGAAACAGGCTAAGAGTCAGAAACTTCCAACTGTACCTTCCCCAGAAGACCGACAGCTCAGACTATAAAGTTTAAGTTTAAAATATGTTTAAAATAACTGCATAGTTGAGATATAAAAACTTCATTGGTCCAATACAATTTGACAACCATTTAATGATGATAACATTTGGAAAAATGTGTTGCCACACTCTCCCACCTGACTTAGTTTTCCCATTTTATATGTGTTTTACAGAACTTCACTCTTTTGGTTACTTGGTATAATCTCACCAGACTCTATTCACTGTCTCAGGATTGACAGGTTCAAACTGTTCCCAGATGTCATTCCTAAGCATCCCTTCCATCCAGCTGATTTCTAATTCCAAACTGATCCATTTGCTAATAACTCATAGCAGTTTGTGGCTCTTCCAGCCAATCCTTCTGTACAAGATTGGATTCCAAGGTCACTTTAAAAAAGAGTCTTCACATAGAACTCTGGAGACATAATGACAGAAAAGTAATTTCCCCCACTTTTCCCCCAATGATGAATGGCCTAAATTTGGGCCTGAACATATATCCAGTTGGATTTGCTTATCCTCTTCCGTCCACAACACTCCACTTACACTCCTGAGATCCTCAGAATCAGTGAGCACCCCAGGATTGGTATAAAGGGAAATGCCACTTGGGAACTGTTCTGTTCTTGCAAAGAAGACATCGAGACGAGGCTGGTTCACAACAAAGATCTCTTTATTGAAACACAATCACAGAACAGAAGCAAGAACACAATGGCCACTGGCCTTTTATATCCCCTTGCAAGGGGATGCACATCCAATCATTGCAGGCCGTTCTCCCGCCTCGCGCATGCGCGCAAGGCCGGAGACAGCCTGTCTGGGTCCCGGGCAGACACGTGGTCTGTCCGGGTCTCTGCAGCCTTCCTGCAGCCTTTCTGAGCCTTGCTGAATGACTCAGCAAGGCCCAGGCCATAACAGGAACAATCCTATCAAAAGCCTTTGATGCTGCCATATTCCAAAAACTGGCTAGATTTTTCATAGCTCCACCCGCCACACAATTGGCAAACTCCTTGACCACTTTGTGAAAACCAGTTGGATAGCTCACACTCCTCGGGTAGACTAATCTAATTGGCCCTACAGCCTTGCACAGGTTTGTGGCAACCTCTCCCCAAATCTGTGATGAGTGTGATGCATTTACTTTATTCCACTTTTATAGTATTAGGAAATGTAATCTAACCTTAAGATGAAGCAGTTCCACTTTCCCCCAAGGCAGGGTCTTGTAGAAGGAGGGAGGATGAATTCTGCAGTTGCTGTTTATAAATCAGTTCCCCTGTATTTGTTCGTTTCATTATCTTTTCCTCTTCCTGGAAGAAATAGACAGTAGCTGGTCAGATTCAGTTCTCCCACTCTACAGGCCAGGCTACACGTTCCTTCTTTCTGGAACTATGTCTATCCTAATATACAATATATTCCCATATATTGCCCTCTTTCATGTTATTTTAAGTTTAAAAAGACAAGCACAGTTGTCAAGCCAGACACTCCCACGTATTTAAATATAAATGTAATGTCTTTTAGATCCCAGCAGATTAGTCTCAAAGGAAGTTTGATCGTCATGCTTTAAAAAAATATCTTACTTATATTCGCAAACTGTTAACTAATGGCTTAACCAAAACAGAGACATGCAAGGGAATTCTATGAATGTAATGTACGCTGTACCACAGTTTTATATTTTACCCCAAAGAGTATTAAATTCTTATTTTAAAAACACAGAGATAAGGCAAACATATGCAGATGAGCTGGCTGCGACTCTGCTTAAGTTCCTCAGCATTTCTTCTTTCTCTAAAATTTTACAGTTACAGTAAAACGGCGATTTAATAGTCTCATTAGAAGAAGAAGAAATCTGTTATTCTGAAATGCTTGTTGCTCCTGGAACTATATGATTGGCATCAATTTATATCATATCTGTAATGACATCATTCAGCAAGTGGCATAAATGATGCAATTTGTATAATGATGCCAAGCTGACAACAAGTATTGTATATTGCTGCAAATGTCATGACATTAACTGCAGGATTCCAAACTATTCTGGATGCATGCGAGTTGTAATTTATTTCAGAGGAATGGCCAGGTGGAAAAGTTGTCTCTTGTATTCAAAGTCTACTAAGTTGGGGTTGGCTAAATTGATGTCTTTTTCTGTATTATATAAAATACAAATTTGATCAAGAAATGGATAGAATGATAAAAAGTCATCAGCAATATTTGGCCATCCTGGGTCTCTGGAATCCACTCCCTACTGTACTGTCTCAATTGTCTTACTGGCTTCTTGAAAAGCCTCTAGACAGATTTATTTACACAAATATTAAATGCTGGGTTATTCTTACTGGTTGATTTTAATTCTTTTAGTAATCCCAGCTTTATATTTTAAATATACTGTAGTTTGATCTTTTTTTTTTCAAATAATTCTACTGTAAATGAAGAGAATATAAGTCAATAAAACTGCAAAAATTACAAACAGAAAAATATAAAAGAAAGAAAGAATGGAAAGATGGAAGGAGGGAGGGAGGGAGGGAGGGAGGGAGGGAGGGAGGGAAGGAAGGAAGGAAGGAAGGAAGGAAGGAAGGAAGGAAGGAAGGAAGGAAGGAAGGAAGGAAGGGGGAAAAAAGTAACTTCCCCCTTCATTCCAGCAGGTAAAAACTATTTTAATAGCTTATCCTTGTCTCGAAATAAAACATAATATCTCTTCTTCCCATAGCTCATGCATGTTACAGATAAGGAAAACAGAGTCGAAATGCTACGTCAATTAATCTTTGTCAGCAAATGTCCAGTAAGAGCAACTAGATATAGCTATTTTCTTCTTTAAATCCTGGTTGAACAAGCTGATCTTACAATTCTTCCCTTTTTAAAAATTATTCTTTAACCCCTTAAAAAAATGTCCCAGAGGTAATTTTCTGCTCATCTGTGTTTCAAAGTAAGAATCATTCAGAAGTTTAACATATTTCTTTTGTATTAATAAGTAAAATGTATATTTTGTTTGTCACTTTTAAAAAAGTTCTGCCAAATCTTTTTTAAATCCAGAAGAAAAAAAAAAATCCAGTTCGCTTTCCTGGCTTAATATCTGTTCATCTTCTTTAGGGAATGAGTCATCCATCAGATCCATCTGTATTAACATCTGTATTTAAATCCCCCTTCAAATTAATTTCATAGATATCTACTGATGTTTGTTCTTGTTTTACAACTTCATTAGAACATGCTCTGTGAATGTTTATCAAGCACTTGATCCCTTCTGTCCAAAAACATGGCTGAAAGGTATTCAAAAGTTTGCACTAAGGTTTTTTTTAGACTCTGGCTCTAATGTCCACTCTTCAAAATATCCTTATCATAAAAACAAAACTAATCTCCATTTTTCCCATAAGAAAATATCTTCTAGATAATTCAAAACTATAATTCCTCTAGTCCCTAAATCTGTTATTAATTTTTCAAAATCCACCAAAATCCACCCCTTTTCTGCATAGTCCCCCCCAAAAAACCATACATTTTAAAAACTTTTAAGATTAAATTTACACCATTGTCTTTTAAAGAGGTCAAAACGCACCCAAGAAACAAGCATATAAAACTTTGCCGGTCCAAAGAGACTTAATCTCCCCAACATGCTAAAAATAAAAAGTAAAAAAGTTATTAAGATATTCAGTTATTAATATTTGTAAAGGCTTTATGGTCATGAGCTTGATGTTCTCAGCCACTCCATTCATAAGCTAACCATAAAATGGCTCAATAAATTCTCCTTTGTTCCAGAATAGATTATGGGAGCTTGGATTTATCATCCAGGCCTGACTCCATTTGCAAAAGCTGTTTTGCTAACAAGTGAAAGCCAGCACTATGTCAGCTCACCATGGCACTTGCAGGAAGCTAAGATCAATGTTAGGTTATTTTCAACATTTCCTCTTTGTTTTAAACACAGTTTAACATTGATTTAAAATGTCGGGAGATACAGATTTGTAGAGTAAATACTGTAGGCTTCTATCCCTATAATATATGTTGAGCAATTTATGGACTGAAGCTTCCCAGCCTACAAATCACACCAAAATGGCAAAATGGCTTGATTTTAAAGATAATAATTGAAAACTGCTCCAGTTTTTATCCTTCAGTTCAGCTTACTGACTGAGGAATTCTGGGAGTTGAAGTCCACACATTTTAAAGTTGCTAAGGTGGAAAAACACTACCTTAGGGGATGGCACCACACATGCTGCCAAACTTTCCTAGAAACCCACACATATCTGCTGCCCCTTTCAGCCCCAAAGCCCCCTTTAGGAAGCACAGAAGATTGAAGCAGAGTCTTGAAGAAAGTCAATATGTCGTTTACAGTGCCAGGACTGGGTGGAATCCTTTAGCACAATCCCCAGACCTCTTTGAAGTTAGTGCAAAGCTGTAATTTTTAATGCCACATGAGAGGTTAATAGTTAAATGCATGGGGAGCAATTGTGTTTACATTTAATTATCAACACTATATTTAAAATACAATATACAATTAATTTGAATTACTGTATCCATGATATAACAGGAATAATTCTCCTCTTGGGAGATGATGCTTATAGTCACTGGACATTATTTTTGCCTGGGTCATGATCATGAGCAGAATAAGATCTAACTGTTGTATTTCTGCTAACAGCTTCCTTAGAACTAGCCCTGGAGCATAAGAATCTCAACTAAATTGAAAGGGAACGTTAGCGCCCTTAAACCTCATCAGGGTAAAGTCAAGTAGAAATTTCTATCTTGTTGCAGTGCTGGTTGGCACCTACTTCGAGGATACATCTGCCACCTACTTTGGGGGTACATCCTACTTCTGGGATACAGCCAATGTAGGCTGTTCTTCTACCTTAGCCAAGATTTTGCATCCTTATCTTCTGAAATCAAAATAGGCTTGCTGTAATTTCTTTTTCTATGTGGACACACATCCCAACCAGAATGAAAGATCTTTAAATTTCTCTTGCCCTAGGGTTTTACTGTCTGATGTTGGTTATAATATCCAGCAACCTACTTTTTTTCACATCATGGAAGATTCAAGAAGACTCTTTTCCCCCAAAGGCCAATTTCAACTTAAAAAATCATGTCTCCCAGAGAGCAACAGAGAGTTTCAGGGGTCCTTGACTTTTAACATGCTTCAAGTTTAATGCCACAATTCCTTCCTGTCTTCTAGAGCAGTGGTTCTAAAACATTTTTGCTCAAAACCCCTTGACATTCTTAACAATTGTTGAGGATTCAAAGAAGTGTGTTTTACGTGGGTTATATCTATTGACATTGTTATAAGAAATTAAAACTAAGAATTTTTAAAATATTAGTTTATTTGACTTTGCAGATCTTCTGCAAGGGTCTTAGGGACCATCAGGAGTTTCCAGAGTTTCCACATGTTGGGAACCACTACTCTAGGGTAATGAACTGTACATTATTTTATTATGACCATTTCTTGTGATTCTAAAGGGAGACCCAGAGCAAATGCAAATCAAACATTAAGTCAAACAGGCAGTTCAGGCTAAAATACTTTTCAAACAAAACCCACGAAAGCTATTAAGCAAACATCAACCTCAGGCCTGGGACCAAATCAGTTTTTTTCAAGGCTTTCCAGAACCCTAAGAGAGGGGGAGCCATCCTTATCCCTGGGTGGGGGAAACTGGGGAGATGCTCCATAGTAAGACCTGGGCATTTTATGGTTGTGGGCCACATCTGGTCTTTTGACTATCCCTGTCTGATCCACAGCTACAACGTTAGGGGGGTGGTAAGAATGGGGAGGCAGTGGTGGCCGGGGGGGGGGGCAACAGCATTGGTGGAGGGGGCCCTCCATAGCAGTCTCAGTTTCTCATATGTCCCCTTGAGAAAATTAATTGCCCATTGCGCCCTGCTCCGGGGGATGGCCCCCCTACAACTAGCTGTAGCTTCTGAGCGGTCTTCAAAGGTAGTCCTGTGTTAAACTTTGAGGTAACTAGGGCAGGAGGATCTATCTGAAGGGGATAATACAGCAAAGCTAGTTTGCAGGTATGCTGAGTAAACATATATACCTGCACACTACTTAGCGCCTACTATACTTAGTTACAATCCTTCCCCTCAATCCTTCAACAGAGAAGCAAGGCCTACGTAGTGAAGGGCAAGGTAGCAAATAAACAGAAATCAGCTTCCTCCTTCAGCTACCAAGACAGCAGTCTCCGAAAAGATCCTCATTTTCTGCACTCAACACAGGCCTGGGTGGCCTCAACACAGGCCACAGGCTTCCTGAGTGCAGGTACGGATGATCACATCCTTCTCCCCCTTCCAACCCATTGCAAATGCACCCTGTGCCTGTGTTCTCCAGCTTCGATTCAAAACGGCTGTTTTAAGCCCAGAGCTGCTTTAAGCCCTTCAGAGCAGATGGTCTCCAGTGCTTTCTTCTGATCTAATGGCAGGCTCAGCTCCAATTGGCTGCCCTGCCTGGCACGGGCCCATTCCCTCCAGCAGCTGGTCACTGGCCTGTACAGCTCTTTCATTCTGCTCTGTTCTCTGCAGATCAGCAGCTGCGGCTTTTTAAATAATCTTGCAGTTGATCCAAATTGCCCTGTGAAGTCCATGAACTATGCTCAAGCCAGAAGAAGTTCATGTTCCAGTCAACTCTTCTCCCAGTGGGAATCCTTTGGGCCTTATCATCTGCCCAGATAGGGTGAAGCATGCTCCTCTTGCTCTCCCTTCCTCTTCCCCTCTACTTCCCTCTCTGTTATTTTCCCCCAAGATTTTGATCTCTATGTGGTCACCCAGAGTCAGCTTGTAGGGGAGAATAAAAATAAATGAATGAATGAATAAACATTGAACTTCTGTGAAGTTGATCTATCAGTTCTTTCTTGATGCAAGTTTTCCATAGGCCTATAGAAGAATTTCTTCCTACAGAAGAAAAAACAGTGGTTGTGTTAGTATCAAAGAAAATAATGTTGGGATAATGAGTGAAAGCATTATTTTGTGCAAACCTCTGGGGAAGCAAAGGAAAGGCATGGGGCTTAGCGAGGAGAAACCCTCTCTAAAAGGAAAAGGCAGGCACTGGTGAACTGATCCACACAGGAACCAGCCAGCAAGGTCTGCATTTCCCCACGTGGTGGGAAGGAAAAGAAGAAGGGGAACAGCTAATCAAGATTTGTGGTGGCTATAGCTGGACCAAGCACCAGCCCAGTCAGCATTCCATTAGCACTGGAATTTTTGAGGTTGGCTTAAGACAATGTTCTTCAACCTTAGCAACTTTAAGCAGTATGGACTTCGATTTCCAGAATTCCTTAGCCATCATGCTGGCTGGGGAATTCTGGAAGTTGAAGTCCATAACATTTAAAGTTCCTAAGGTTGATATACTCTGGCTTAAGGAATAGTTGGAAGAGCATTTGGTTTCTGTCTCAGCTATATCTTCTTGTTTGTCTTGGTCCTACCTCCAGCCTGACCTGGAAAGGCTGAGTGCAGTGTATCCACTTAGCTGCCTTCATACATACAGTAAAGTATGTATAGTACATACATACGGTACAGACAGTAAAGTGGTTGCTATTTGTGGAGGTTCTGTTCCAGTTGTTATCTGAACAAGCACTGATAATAAAACTATGGATGGCAAGTACACAATATATGCACTATAATAATTTGCAACGTTTTTCACATTGTATGGTGCATATTTTGCACTACACAAAAAAGGCGTCAAAGCTGGATACGTGAAATCCGTTTCTGCAGTTAACAAGATCTTATCTGAGGGTGGAGGTATGTTCTCCGAGCTTGTGGGTTGGTTTTCAAACATTTCGTTACCAGGCTAGGTAACATCTTCAGCAGAATTTAGGGGATGTCAGTGTCAATTTTCTTCTGCTTATAAGGGCTTTGTGTGGTCAGTAAGTCTTGTGATGGGGAGATTCGGAACATTTGGAAACCAACCCACAAGCTCAGAGAACGAACCTCTATCCTCCTCCGACACCCTGGCTACAGATATTTGCCACCATTGCAAAGGTCTTATCTATGTTTTCCAATCATGGATATGCAAAACCACAGATAACATAAACTCAGATAATGAGAGCCACCTGTATTAATAAAGCTTAAGATATAAGATAATATGGATAACTGTGTACTGTTTATTCTCTGAATTTGTATAGCTATTCAAATTCTTATGTTTCAGGTAGAAGCTGTCTTTATTTCTGTTTGCTAAATTCAGGGGGGAAACATCAACTTAAACAAAATGGGTCGGGAATAAAAACATTACCCTGATCTCAAGTTGACCGTTATTGGGAATTATTACATATTTCTGGCAATTGTTTTGGTTCAGCTATTTTCCTTCTCCAACCACAAGAATCAAATTCCAACATGTTGTTGTTGTTTTTTTTTAAAAAAACTAGCATAATCCCAAAAGAGATTTTATAAGTCTGTGTTTGAATGTATTTCTTATTACTTAAAAAGAAATAGGAAAAAATAGTCATTGGACTGGAAGCAAGCAGTGTAATAATAGATCTATACCAGAAAATAATGAAAGTCATTGTAAAGCTGATGTTTCATTTCCCTTGATGTCATTTATGCTTAGAACTCTTTTACGCATCTAATAGTTTTCTCCATTTCCATGTCCTGCTTTCAACCCCACATCTGTTTCTAAGACAGGCTTTAGCATCCACATCTGGCAGAGTTGGGCAGACATTGGGACCCACAAAATTGCTGACATCCCATTTAAAAACATTTTATTAGGGAGGCAAAGGTTCTCATCAGATTCCAGAGGCCTTCAGCTGCACCATTGAATGAAACGTCCTTCCTTGGCATGCAGATTGCCCTGAAAAACCTTTTAGAGGGGCTGCTGAAATGGTGAACGTGAGTCCTTTCAAGTACAATCTGTTTTAAGATTGGAAGATATTACTATCTTAAGATCATTGGCACTTCTTTCACGTTATCTTTTCCTTCTCCTTTTTGCTTCATTTGCTGTCAACATTTAGAATACAGAGACAGTAAGGGAGGCCTTTTTGTTACTTCCCAAATGGGTGGGCCCAAAAGGTTTCCCAGACTTTTTTTTTCCCATTTGGGAGGCTAGGGGGTTATAGGAGTAAAAGCTGTATGACCTGCAGGAGTAATAAGGCACTTTCGCCTCTTGAATAGCCAACCAGCTGCATGTCCTCTGGTCCCACCTGCTGTTGGATTATAGCTCTTTACATGCCATTTATATACAAGTAGTCCTCAACTTACAACAGTTCATTTAGTGACAATTCAAAGTTACAACGGCACGGAAAAAAGTGACTTGTGACCATTTTGGGCACTTACGACCGTTGCAGCATCCCCACGGTCACGGGCTTTACCTTCGGATGCTTGACAACTGACCCACATTTATAACGGTTGCAACGTCCCAGAATCATACGATCCCCTTTTGCGATCTTCGGACAAGCAAAGTCAAGGGGGGAAACCAGATCCACTTAACAACCGTGACACTAATTTAAGAACTGCAGTGATTCACTTAACAAATGTGGCGAGAAAAGTGGGGCAAAACTCAACAATGGGGCAAAACTCAACAAACTTAACAAATGTCTCACTTAGCAAGATAAAGTTTGGGCTCAATTGTGGTTGTAAGTTGAGGATTCCCTCTGTGTGTGTGTGTGTGTGTGGAGATGGGAGGGGATTACTTGTATGCACACAGACTGTATGCCTGAGCTTTACTGAAATAATTCCCTGTAGGAACTTAGCCTAAGAGTGCCAGTGACCTTCGTTTCTCAGTCACTACATAGAAGAAAATTTCCAATTCAGACAAGTGATTCCCTGTTATTAATAACCAATGGACATCAGAGCAATACTACTGAACAAGCCTTTCTGCATATCGAAGAGCATAGGATTTATTAATAATACAATGTACTTATGGGTTTTCACTGATATGCACTTCCTTAATTCAGAAGGAATGCTTTCCTGGTTAACTTTGCTACATGAATGCTAGTCTGAGGACACTTAAGGTTGTTAGGGTAGAAAAAGTTACTGGACTGGGTGAAATGCCATTAGGCGACACTATACATTTGTTTACTATTTAGTGCATTCAATAGGCAAAATAAAAAAAATCTGCTTTAAAATTTGAATTAACAGAACTGTTCTAATAATTTATTATGCTATTTAAGAGTTGGATTAGAGACTTCCGGATCCGGTGGCAGCGCCCGCGGACGTGCAGAGAATTCGTTCTCTTGGCCGTCCGGTTTCCCCCCGCCGGTAGACCCTGGACAGGGTCGAAAGTCGCCCTGTAGGGGCGACCACCGTAGAGGAGGGCACTCGTTGATCTCGGAGGGAGCGGCGGCTCCCTCTGAGGTCTGAGAAAATCACCTTTGGGCCGACGGGGAAAAGATCGGCCAGTAACATGGCCGATCACTCAGCTGCTCCAGCCGAAAGTCACAGCAACATCTAAGCACAAAGAACCACCGTGGAAGATCTGGGTGAGAACTTTCCCTCCCTCTTGTTACCTTCCTTACTTCCCTATGAAAAGCTTTTAGAAACTACTCCCCTCCTTAAAAAAGCAGCGTTTGAACACTTGGGGGGAAAAAGTGACTTTGCTATTGTGTATTTGAGCTGTTGGAATCCGGGGGATCCTGGAAAAAAAAAAAAAAGAGAAGAAAAAAGCCTTACTGTGACTTTTCCTCTTTGTTTGCTTGTTTTAAATTTAAGTGGAAATTTTAGGGAGGGGGGTGGAGTGTTTTTTCTTCCTCCCCCCCCTTCTGAACATTCTTATCCACTTTAAAAAGGGGGGAAAAAAAACTGCCTTGGCTACTGGGATGTGGATTGGAGGGCTACATTGTATCTATCTTGGAAACTGGCGTGAAGCCCAGAAAGTCTTATCGTAACGTTGCCATGGTAGCTGAACTTTTGAACCTGGTGCTACGCCCAGACACTGCTGTTTTCTTATTATAGAAAAAAAAAGGAGAGAAGGATGGAAGCTTATTCACAGCTCAATTATGGATTGATATTAGCAAAAATTTTGGAAACAAGGAAAGAACTAAAAGATCATTTTAGGACACTAAGGAATGAGGTCGGTTTAGAGCAAAAAACTGGATTTCAAACTCTAACTGAGCATGATATACAATTGGATTTACAATTTAATGAGATGGAAGATCTATATTTACAATCTACTGAAGAGGAAGATGTTACACTTTATACACAAAGGATGGAGACTTTTGAAGACCAAAAGCAGAACTTAATTGAAACATCTATAGATGTAAAAACAACAGAAATGGACTCTCTAATACGAGACATTAAAAATGCTGACAGTACATATAAACAACGAATAACCACCACACTGGCTAAGACTGAGTATATTGTGCAGACAATATTGGGAAAAAGAGAAGAAGACTATGATCAGACGCAACTGTGGGAAAATGTGTATAACCAAATACCAAGATGGGAGGAGCTGAAAGCCGTATTGTGGAAACCTGCTTGGCATAAAAAAAAAGCTAGAATTAGGTTTAAAATGAGTGTTAAAAATTTATTTGATGGGTAAAATGGTTTTTAAAGACTTTAAGTGAGCTAATATTTTTGAGATCTTTAAAGTTTAAGATTTTAGTCTGACCAATATTGATTTGAATTATGGATTTGATTATGGTCTGGAATAGTAACTATGGAAAACTGGAAAAGCGAAATTCAGGAGTTGTATTGAGACTGGTGAAATACTAATGATATCTTTACATGCAATGACTAAAGAATGGATTGATTTATAAAAATGTTTAGAATATAGGAAATAGAATATAGTGGAGAAATTTTAAAATATACTTATATATGTTTAACTTAGAAATAATTAGAAACAATTTAAGCTAATCCAAAATGGTTTAGAAACGTAAAGTTATATTCACTGATAAAATATGTATGTGAGATAGAATAAGAGATAGAACTTAATTGAGAAATATAAACTGAATATTTGGAATAATATGGTCTTTATTATATGGATACTCGAACCGTATTCTATATGTCTATGTAATGCTAGTTGGAATATGTTAATAGTTAATTAAGCTTAAAATGGGTGGAAATATCGTTGATAGTTTGGTTTTGTTTGTTTGTTCTTGCTCTTTTGATTGATAAAATAGAGAGGGAAGATTTAAAAAAGTGTAAATTGTTTATATATGATTGTATGTTCTATTTTGTTTTATGGAGTGCCCTATCTCCACGATGAGTCTTAAGCACTTGGCTGTAAAATTAAAAAGAAATTCAATAAAACTTGTTATAGAAAAAAAAAAAAGAGTTGGATTAGACATCTCAGTAACTCTTTGCTGTAAATATTTAAGTTTTTCCCCCCTTCCATGGGGAAAGGAATCCCTGGAGACTGCCCAGATACAATAACTTTTGCTACAGACTTTTTTTTTATGGACTTTCTCTTTGATGTCCCTTTGGTGTTTTAAAATACAGGTAACTCTCACCTTATGATTGTAATTGAACCTGGGATTATGGTTGTACGTCCTGTCAGTTGTTAAGCGGGTCACCACATTGGTGTGCCTGATTTTATGACCTTTTTTCGTAGCAGTCGTTAAGGCTATGGACAATGACACAAATCCATTTTCTGTACTTTTTTTTGCCAGAAATTGGAAGTAAAAGCCGGTTTCTGGCAAAAAAAACCCCTTCATAAGTCACATGACTGTGGGAGGCTGAAAACAGCCGTAAATCAATTGCCAAGTGCCCAAAATGCAATCACGTGATTGTGGGGGGAGGGGCATTGGAACTTCAAATCTGGGTCATAAGTAGCCCTGGGGAGGTCCACTGTAACTTTGAGTGGTCATTAAGGAGCTGGTCATAAGTTGAGGGCTACCAGCAGCTTCTAAGCATGAACCCCAACATTTTTAATCTAGATGAGAAGTTCTCAAAGTGTGGGTGGTGACCCTTTGAAGAATAGCAGAATGACAGAGTTGGGAGGGATCTAGGAGGTCTTCTAATCCAACCTCCACAATTTGAAGCTTGATCCTCACAATTTGAGGAAAGGAGGTGGTCTTGTGCTTAAAAAAAAAAAAGCCTGCTTTGTGGAATTTTCTCCCCCAGAAGTAAGATTAGCTCCATTTTTTTCAACATGGTTCAAGTCGCTCAGACCTGCATCACTACAGTCTATGGGCTGAATTTGGCTTGCCAAACAGCCTTGTGTAGCCTGTGTACTTTTTGGTAAACTCAAGAAACCCACCGCCACCAAATGTTGCTACTCAGCTGTCACAGCCCTTGAAGGGCAAGCCCCTTCGATGCCTCCCTGGCATGGCTAGCGCCATTGCGGCTGCTGTGCCACTACCCACTAAAAACCTGATGGCCATGCCAACTGTTTCTTTGTGGTCCAAGATTATTGTTAATCTACCAATATGGGCCTTTTCCTTCTACAAGATGGGCAGGCCTAAGTTAGAGATGTCTTGGCAGCTGGCTATGTTTACTTAGTATTCAATTTCTTTCTAAGTTCTATTAGAGCAGAGTTTTCTTGATCTTCTTGCTAACCACCACTTGATTCAGTGGGGAGTTAGTTATTCCTTTTCTAATTAAAGAACACTGGCCAGATGTTCTGCTCTTCTACATATTTTAATAAATGATATCCTTTTTCCACAGTTCTGGGAACCTGGGAACAACATATGGCAGACTATGTTGTGAGTTGCTTTTGAAAATGGACGTATTAATAATAAATAATAAATAAAAAATAAAATAAACCCATCAAATACTTGAGTCTCCAAGACAATCTGATGTACCAAAATAAAAACAGACATTGTCTTTTAACATCTATAGGCAGCTCAGATGATTTCAGATGTTCTGCTCTATCAATCAGAAACTGTGGTCAATAGAATTAAGTCATTTAGGAACAGGGAGAATAGCGTGAGATTGAAACTGTAGAAGAGAGTATAGAAGGAATAAAGCAAGCTATAGGTTTGTACAGGCAACATATATAGGACAGATACCTGAGTCTGTTTCAAGTTTATCAAAGACTGAATTAGAACTAAAGCAAATTGAGTTAACAAGCAAAGATATTCTAGCTCTAAGGATGTTTTTATAGACTACTCAGTAATAAGTGGCTTGCTCCTGATAGCATCCAACTAGACTAGAGAACTCATATTTGATTGGTTAAAATATGTGATGTGCCTCTCAAATTTGGTTCAGTGCGCATGGGACTGACAATAATATGATAGCAATTTAAAAAGGGGGCTCAGGGAAGATTCAGAAAAACTAGACTGATCAGTTTGATTTCTGCTCATGGGGGGAAAAAGTAACTCAGAATCCAAAGGAATACAATAATATGGCATTCCTTCCTTGCTAGAGTAAAGTCAGCATAGATTCAAGAAAGGTAAATCTTTTTGCTGCCTTCTAGAGTGTGTTATGTCAAAAGTTATGAGGATGGAGTTGAACCTTTTAAAGCTGTACATGGGATTTTCATAAAGTTTTTGGTAACTTCCTCATCAAAGGTACACTTGAGTACACTTGGTGTCAGAATAAGATCTCTTATACTTTTATGGAATGCTAACATTTTTTACAAAGAGACAAGAGGTAATGGATGGAAGACCATTAAAGAGAGATCCACCCAGAACTAAGGAGAAATTTCCTGACAGTGAGAACAATTAACCAATGGGATGGTTTTCCTTCAGAAGTTGGGGGTGCTTTTCACTGAAAGTTTTCAAGAAAAGACTGGACAGCCACTTGTCTGGAATGGTATAGGATTTCCTGCTTGAGCAGGGGATTGGACTAGAAGACCTCCAAGGTCCTTTCCAATCCTATTATTCTATTTTCTGTGTTCTAAGACCTATATGAAAACGTATTTGAAGAGAGTCTAATCTCCCAACCAAAGGAATTGAAATATTGTGTGGAAGTGCTTGGAAGAGAGTGAGAAAAATATGCTACAAAGTGTGACCTGAGTTACATTAATTGGAAGTATAAAAAGGATTTTGTGGCTGTCATTATGACAAGAAAGCAGCTGTGGATGAGAAAAAAAGCATAGGAGAGAATGAGTGCTGCAAACATAACGAGAGAAAAGTAGTGTATTATGCATATCTGGAGAAAAAGATTGTTGCAAAGAATCTTTGTAAGTACAAGGAATTGTCAAGATAAAAAGAGGCAGAGAAAATGCAAAGCCATTTTGAGGGAAATAAGGACTTGTTTTGGAAGTGAGTGAAGAGGGCTAAATCAGGAGTCTCCAGCAGAGTGAATGGAATTCAATATAAAAGTGATAAAATGATTTGGGATGAAACTACGGCGAGAGAATGTTGTACGGGAATCATAGTGTTATGTCAAAAAGTGGCACTGAGATGAATGGTGTAAAAGTGTCTGAGAAAAAAGAAACAATGACAAGGAAGTCATAAAAGCTGTGAGAATGTTGGGAAATTGTCAGGTACGGATGTAAATGCATCAGTGGAAAAATGTTAACATATAGATGTAGATTGCTTATGCAAGAGCAAGTTGTCTAATGTGTGTGAAGATTGTATCTGTCTTCATCCGACAATTGGAAAGGGCTTTTGCTGTTTCCTTCTCAAAAGCACAGGGTAGCAAGATTGGATGCAGCAGCTAGGAGGAAGGTCTCTGGCAGGCTGAAAGGGCACTGGAGGTGATAATGAATAAAATTTTGGAAGTGCAATGCCACTTTATGCCAGGAAAGGGTGTGCAGGTCCAATCTGGGCACTTTGGCAAATCCACTGAGCAATGTATGAATGTGAGAAAAAAAAATATATTGTGATATGTGCTGATTTAGAGGCGCATATGATAAAGCGAATAGGCTTAAATTACAGCATGTGTTGTACAAATATGGAGTTATAAATTGGTTGCTGACGGCTATAAAAACAGTTTACAATGGAATAAAGCATGTGTGAAAATAAATGGTGGGCTTAGTGAACATTTCAGAACTAAGCAGGGAGTAAGTCAAAGATGTGTCAGGGTGTTCCCTTGATTGTATTTATGAATAAATAAATAAGAAATAGTTTTGGTATGGTTTGTTGGGAAGGTAAACAGACATGTGCTTTTGTCTGCAGATGTGTGGCTAAGAATTAAAAAAATTGGCAGCAAATATTAGCTAGATTGTACGATGCAACGTGGCGTATGGAGCAAAAAGTCAGCACATTAAACACTAAGGTAATTGTGCTTGGCAGGGAAAATGAATGAATAATTTAGGCGAGAATGGCCAAAAAGCTAGGCAGGTAGATGGATGTTTATACTTTGGTAGAACGTTTAGTAAAGAAGAGAAAATGGATGTAAAAAGTTTAAAACATGCAACTTGGTAGAAAGATAAAACTGTGCTGCAAGGAATAATTGTTTGCTGAAAGAAGCTAAAATAAGAGCATGCTTCCATCTCTTGGCCAATAGATTTTAGGATTCAAAAACAATAGACCCAAACCAATGCTAAAAACAATTTTATGCAGGATATTAAGATAGTTACAGAATAAAAAGAAAAACATATTCCAGGCTCTCCCTTGGCAAGAATCACTTTGCAATGATAACGGATGAGCCCCTGGGGAACCGGCTGACATTTGTGTAGAACTTCCTCAGATCTTTAGGTCTATGCCCAGATTCAAAATTTGCATTTTTTTCAAAGGATAGGGAGTTTGGACAATATCACACCTAGAGGTAGTTTCGTGGTACATCTTAAAGTGATTAATGTACTACAAGTACTAATGT
This sequence comes from Azemiops feae, assembly GCA_023970755.1. NCBI lineage: Eukaryota > Metazoa > Chordata > Lepidosauria > Squamata > Viperidae > Azemiops > Azemiops feae. The sequence continues at coordinate 24,790 of JALGBA010000894.1, forward strand.
ACTACCATTTTTCATAAGATATTGTTTTAATTTTTCATAAGATATTGTTTTAATGTTCAATACCTAAAGATGGTTTGATGACACCTAGGAGTACAATGATTGCCACCTACTTGCAGCAAATGAGTCAACTTACGAAACTTATGAACTGTACCAAATGGCAAGATCTTATGCACACATTACAATTAAACTGATCTAGCAGTTCAGCCATTTGGAAGAGAGCCAGTGAAAACTGAAATGACTTTGGATCAGGGAGATTTAAGATCAAGACCCACCTCAGCCTTGAAAAATCATTGGGGGTACTTTGTCTGAAATGGTCTCTTAGTCTGACTGATCTCATAGAACTGTTGCGGGGATAAAACCGACTAAATTATATAGGCCATCTTGAACTTCTGGAGGAAAGGTGGGATATACATCTAATATTGTAAATGTATAAAGGTAAAAGTAACAGTAAAGGATCCCCTGTCCAGTCATGTTCTATTCTGGGTGTGTGTGTGCTCATCTCCATTTCTTAGCTGAGGGAACCAGCATTGTCTGAACACATTTTCACGGTCATTTGGCCAGCATGATTATACGCCAAGACACATGGAACACTGTTACCTTCCCACCAAAGTGGTACCTATTTATCTACTCGCATTTGCATACTTTCGAACTGCTAGGTGGGCAGGAACTGGGGCAAGTAATGAGAGTTCACCCTGTTGCATAGCATTTAAATCTTGAACCCGGGCTGTCAGCTTTCCAGCTGACAAGCTCAGCATCTTACTAAATTGGGGATGGAGGGAGGATAAATCTCACTGAACAACCAGACTTTCTTTTCTGGGTTGAGTTCTGTATAGGACTGTGGGAAGAAATTGTCTTCATCCTGGTTCATCCAAGCCGGGAATAAATAAAACAACATGGCGACTGCTTTGGGAAGAAGGTTACAGTTTATTGAAGAGCCAGAAAGATGGTTCTTGCAGGAAGGAGAGAAATCAAGGAAGAAGGGCTGAGCACATGTGGAATAGGTTTTTATACCCTCTCTAGCCTTTTGTTTGGAAGTTTCCTGTTCCTGTGGCATGAACTTTGAGGCTATTTCCTGTGTCACGTATTCTGACCTCCTGAGTTTAGGTGTGCCTCTCTGGTATTCTTGATGATCCTATTATGTCCTGTCACAGGTGGGGTATGCAGATTTTAGGTCTTTTGTCTTCTTGATTTCCTAGCTGGCTCCAGCTTTCTGATGGTTACATCTGCATTTGTATAGGGCTGGCTCCTGCTTGGGACAGAGAGATTTGGGGGCAGGGTTGGCTTCTGCTTTTAAAAATCCTTTTGAGGAAATATATTTTTCTGCCCTTTTAATATTTCCTTCTCTGAGGGGCTGACTTCCCACAGGACTACAATGTTAAATAATCTTTCCCTTCACCTCAGTGGTTTCTAGGACATTGACAAAACTGCATTTCCCAGAATTCTCCAAGAGGTCACTTTTAGAATGTTCATTCAGAGTATGATGTAGTTAAGTGGTTCTTGAAGTGTGATGTGGGAACCCCTGGTGGTCCCAAGACCTTTTCAGGGAGTCTGCAAAGTCAAATCAATAAATAACATTTTTCAGTTTTAATTTCTAATACCATGAACATTGATAGATATAATCCACATAAACCAAAGCTGTTTGGAATTGTGACTCATTTTTAAGAACGTAAAGGAGTTCTAAGACCAAAATGCTTGAGAACCACTGATTTAGGTTATGGTGATTGACTAAGTAACTCTAGATTTAGAGAAATACAGACAAGCAAATTGGGCAGAGAATCCCACAAGTGCAAGTACTTTTTTTTTTTAAGAAAAAAGAATCAGGTTTCTTAAATCCAGACTGAAGAATTGGTTTTAGTCAGAGGGGTCCCTCTAATATTAACTACAGGAAGTTCTTGACGTACAACCATAACTGAGACTGGAACTTCTATCACTAAGTAATGCGATCATTAAGTGAGTTTTGCCTGATTTTTTTTCCCCCACAGTCATTAAGTGAACTCGGTTTCCCCCATTGATTTTGCTTGTCGGAAACCCTGTGGGAAAGTTGCAAATGCTGATCTCATGAGCCTGCAAAGCTGCAACTATCATAAATACATAGTGTATTTTGTGCCTAAATTTTGAACGTGAGACTGCAGGGACACTGCAATGGCTGTAAGTGATCATGCTTCAATTATCCTCACATTCTAAAATGAATTAAAAAATGATTTTTTTAAAAAAAAATGGCTGTGTTAGTTACTCAAGATGCTAAATGGCTGGTTAGAAAAAGGCATCATAAATCTACTTCACTGAAATGTATTTGTTTTTCCCCAATAGCCTCACAATTAAAGGGAACAAATGTTTCTGCCTTGAGTGGACTGGAAATTAAAAGGCTTCTGTGCATCTGTTATTTTAAGTGCAATGGACATAATATTGAAAGACTGAGAAGGAAACAGCTGATAGTTGGGGGAAGGGAGCTAGATTACAGCGACTGGAGAGAGAGCGAAAAAGATTAATAGCAGAGAAGAAGTTCAAAACAATAATCTAACTATCTAAATCTTTGCCACGAGCTCCTACAATAATGAATGAATTTATGTGCTCCAATCCATGCATAAAATTAATGTTTTTATTGGGGTTAGGTCTGGAAAAGAAAGAAATATATGATTATTTATAATAATTAAAATTTAATCTGTACATCAAATAAAACAGTGGTATAATGTTGCATTTTCACAAAGTACGAAGCTTTTCACTGGAAACTAACATAACAATCCATTTTAAAACCATATTTATAATGGAAAGAATGAACCTACTTAGCTTAGAATGCTTAATGAAATTTGAATTTTGTTTCTGAGGTAGACATTCTTATTTCTTATCTGACTTTTATTTTGTATCTTTATTTGATTTAATAGAAGTCGGTAATTAAACTCCTGACTTTGCCACTGGCTTATCCACGGATAGCAGGAGTGAATTCTGGCAGCAAATCCAGTTTATCTATATATGTATGCATGTCCATCTGTCTATCTGTCTGTCTGTCTATCTAGCTATCAATCATTCATCATCTATCTATTTAGCTATCTATCATATTTGATTAGCCACCCATCTCACATGAAAGTGACTCTGGGCAGCATACAATAGTTAGGTGAAAAACAAATACATTCAAAAAAGTCGTAATTTTTAAAAGCTATTAAAAAGACAGGAGATGATGACATTAACCACAGCAAAAGACCCATGCAACACCCCCCCCCTGCGCCCCTTGGAACCTCCAGGCCCATTGAGCGACTTGAACCATGTTGAAAAAAATGGAGCTAATCTTACTTCTGGGGGAGAAAATTCCACAAAGCAGGCTTTTTTTTTTTTAAGCACAAGACCACCTCCTTTCCTCAAATTGTGAGGATCAAGCTTCAAATTGTGGAGGTTGGATTAGAAGACCTCCTAGATCCCTCCCAACTCTGTCATTCTGCTATTCTTCAAAGGGTCACCACCCACACTTTGAGAACTTCTCATCTAGATTAAAAATGTTGGGGTTCATGCTTAGAAGCTGCTGGTAGCCCTCAACTTATGACCAGCTCCTTAATGACCACTCAAAGTTACAGTGGACCTCCCCAGGGCTACTTATGACCCAGATTTGAAGTTCCAATGCCCCTCCCCCCACAATCACGTGATTGCATTTTGGGCACTTGGCAATTGATTTACGGCTGTTTTCAGCCTCCCACAGTCATGTGACTTATGAAGGGGTTTTTTTTGCCAGAAACCGGCTTTTACTTCCAATTTCTGGCAAAAAAAAGTACAGAAAATGGATTTGTGTCATTGTCCATAGCCTTAACGACTGCTACGAAAAAAGGTCATAAAATCAGGCACACCAATGTGGTGACCCGCTTAACAACTGACAGGACGTACAACCATAATCCCAGGTTCAATTACAATCATAAGGTGAGAGTTACCTGTATTTTAAAACACCAAAGGGACATCAAAGAGAAAGTCCATAAAAAAAAAGTCTGTAGCAAAAGTTATTGTATCTGGGCAGTCTCCAGGGATTCCTTTCCCCATGGAAGGGGGGAAAAACTTAAATATTTACAGCAAAGAGTTACTGAGATGTCTAATCCAACTCTTTTTTTTTTTTCTATAACAAGTTTTATTGAATTTCTTTTTAATTTTACAGCCAAGTGCTTAAGACTCATCGTGGAGATAGGGCACTCCATAAAACAAAATAGAACATACAATCATATATAAACAATTTGCACTTTTTTAAATCTTCCCTCTCTATTTTATCAATCAAAAGAGCAAGAACAAACAAACAAAACCAAACTATCAACGATATTTCCACCCATTTTAAGCTTAATTAACTATTAACATATTCCAACTAGCATTACATAGACATATAGAATACGGTTGGGGAAAAACAAATACATTTCAGTGAAGTAGATTTATGATGCCTTTTTCTAACCAGCCATTTAGCATCTTGAGTAACTAACACAGCCATTTTTTTTTAAAAAAATCATTTTTTAATTCATTTTAGAATGTGAGGATAATTGAAGCATGATCACTTACAGCCATTGCAGTGTCCCTGCAGTCTCACGTTCAAAATTTAGGCACAAAATACACTATGTATTTATGATAGTTGCAGCTTTGCAGGCTCATGAGATCAGCATTTGCAACTTTCCCACAGGGTTTCCGACAAGCAAAATCAATGGGGGAAACCGAGTTCACTTAATGACTGTGGGGGAAAAAAAATCAGGCAAAACTCACTTAATGATCGCATTACTTAGTGATAGAAGTTCCAGTCTCAGTTATGGTTGTACGTCAAGAACTTCCTGTAGTTAATATTAGAGGGACCCCTCTGACTAAAACCAATTCTTCAGTCTGGATTTAAGAAACCTGATTCTTTTTTCTTAAAAAAAAAAAGTACTTGCACTTGTGGGATTCTCTGCCCAATTTGCTTGTCTGTATTTCTCTAAATCTAGAGTTACTTAGTCAATCACCATAACCTAAATCAGTGGTTCTCAAGCATTTTGGTCTTAGAACTCCTTTACGTTCTTAAAAATGAGTCACAATTCCAAACAGCTTTGGTTTATGTGGATTATATCTATCAATGTTCATGGTATTAGAAATTAAAACTGAAAAATGTTATTTATTGATTTGACTTTGCAGACTCCCTGAAAAGGTCTTGGGACCACCAGGGGTTCCCACATCACACTTCAAGAACCACTTAACTACATCATACTCTGAATGAACATTCTAAAAGTGACCTCTTGGAGAATTCTGGGAAATGCAGTTTTGTCAATGTCCTAGAAACCACTGAGGTGAAGGGAAAGATTATTTAACATTGTAGTCCTGTGGGAAGTCAGCCCCTCAGAGAAGGAAATATTAAAAGGGCAGAAAAATATATTTCCTCAAAAGGATTTTTAAAAGCAGAAGCCAACCCTGCCCCCAAATCTCTCTGTCCCAAGCAGGAGCCAGCCCTATACAAATGCAGATGTAACCATCAGAAAGCTGGAGCCAGCTAGGAAATCAAGAAGACAAAAGACCTAAAATCTGCATACCCCACCTGTGACAGGACATAATAGGATCATCAAGAATACCAGAGAGGCACACCTAAACTCAGGAGGTCAGAATACGTGACACAGGAAATAGCCTCAAAGTTCATGCCACAGGAACAGGAAACTTCCAAACAAAAGGCTAGAGAGGGTATAAAAACCTATTCCACATGTGCTCAGCCCTTCTTCCTTGATTTCTCTCCTTCCTGCAAGAACCATCTTTCTGGCTCTTCAATAAACTGTAACCTTCTTCCCAAAGCAGTCGCCATGTTGTTTTATTTATTCCCGGCTTGGATGAACCAGGATGAAGACAATTTCTTCCCACAGTCCTATACAGAACTCAACCCAGAAAAGAAAGTCTGGTTGTTCAGTGAGATTTATCCTCCCTCCATCCCCAATTTAGTAAGATGCTGAGCTTGTCAGCTGGAAAGCTGACAGCCCGGGTTCAAGATTTAAATGCTATGCAACAGGGTGAACTCTCATTACTTGCCCCAGTTCCTGCCCACCTAGCAGTTCGAAAGTATGCAAATGCGAGTAGATAAATAGGTACCACTTTGGTGGGAAGGTAACAGTGTTCCATGTGTCTTGGCGTATAATCATGCTGGCCAAATGACCGTGAAAATGTGTTCAGACAATGCTGGTTCCCTCAGCTAAGAAATGGAGATGAGCACACACACACCCAGAATAGAACATGACTGGACAGGGGATCCTTTACTGTTACTTTTACCTTTATACATTTACAATATTAGATGTATATCCCACCTTTCCTCCAGAAGTTCAAGATGGCCTATATAATTTAGTCGGTTTTATCCCCGCAACAGTTCTATGAGATCAGTCAGACTAAGAGACCATTTCAGACAAAGTACCCCCAATGATTTTTCAAGGCTGAGGTGGGTCTTGATCTTAAATCTCCCTGATCCAAAGTCATTTCAGTTTTCACTGGCTCTCTTCCAAATGGCTGAACTGCTAGATCAGTTTAATTGTAATGTGTGCATAAGATCTTGCCATTTGGTACAGTTCATAAGTTTCGTAAGTTGACTCATTTGCTGCAAGTAGGTGGCAATCATTGTACTCACAAGAACGTAAAGTTCTCCAAGATATTCAGAGACCATATGCAGCATTCTGGATTGTGTCAAAGAGCTGAGAATGCTGGAGCAATTACAGACAGTCCTCAACTTACGACCACAATTGAAGCCAAAGTTTCTGTAGCTAAGCAAGACAGTTATTAAATGTTCAGTTAGTAACATGTTAAGTGAATCTGGCTTTCCCATTGACTTTGCTTGTTAGAAGATCACAAAAGGTGATCACATGACCCTGGGATGCTACATCCATCATAAATATATGCCAGTTGCCAATTGTCTGAATTTTGATCACATGACCATGGGGATGTTGCAACGGTCATAACTGTGAAATGGTTATAAGTCACTTTTTTCAGTGTTGTTGTAACTTTGAACAGTCACTAAATGAACTGTTGTAAGTCGAGACGACCTATGATGTCTTTCCCTTTACTTTCTGGCCCCTAAAGACTTCTTAGTTTTCTTATCATCTAAACTGATAGGTATCTTTTTTCTCTCTTTCCTTTAAGCATTCAGAGAAAGGGTGGGTTAAAAAATCCACACAGATTAAATTATGTTATCATCATCTTCATCATCATCATCATCATCATCATCATCATCATCATCATCATCATCATCATCGCCATTGTCTACCCACTGCAGGATGAAGGCCTGTTCTGCATGTTTCCAACCAATACGGTCCTGAGCATTTTTTTGCCAATTGGGCCCGCAATACTTGCTGATGTTGTCAATCCATCTTGTTTTAGGTCTCTTCCGTGGACGCTTTTTATCGAATGGGATCCATTCTATGACTGCCTTGGTCCACCTGCCATCAATTCTTCTTGCTATGTGTCCAGCCCATTTCCATTTCAGTTCTTTTACTCTCTCGATAATATCATATACTTTCATTTGTTCTGAAGGCCCTTATTTTAACTCATTAGTCAAAAGCATTTAAAAAAAAAAACCTCTCTCTAGAATAAACACATGTTAAATTTATCCTTTTTTTAAACTGCTGACCGCCAAAGCTCAAAAGGAGGGGCAATTTATTCTGGATTGCACAAAACACTGATGGTTTATTTCTCTTTGAATCATTTCCACTAAACTGATATTTTACAGCATGCAATCTTCGATGAATTATTAAAGGACTGCAAACACTTCAAGTCACAGTTTATTCAATTAGGAGCTGTCTTCTTTTAAACGGCATGTTGGAAAATTTGCTTGTAATATCATTGCTAGTTTCGGAGAAGCAAATCTGATATTATGCATGCTTTCCTGCTGCTTTTCTCTGTCAGCTTTAACAACCAGGCTAGACTGGACAAGGTATATAACAAATATGAACCTATATAAAAGGCATTTACAATTTAACAGCCTGAATAGCAAAACAGTTCCAGAAAGAGATCGTGCGTTATATACCTATGTGTGTAAAGTTACACTTTATGACATATAATGAATAGACATGTACGTAAAAAAAATGAAAAGAGAGAAGATAAAAATAAATCAGTGTGAGAATAAGAATAAGTCACACAGGTTTCAACATTGCTCTAGATTGTGTTCCTGCGTTCCATTATAAATATTTTTTAAAAGCTTAACAATTCATATTTACTAGTTAGTGACTTATATTATGGAAACATTTTGTCTGAATAACCTCTTCATTTCTGCCTTTTGCCCTCGCGGGCACATTTGATAGGATAATTTTTCAGTTGCTCCTGTGTTTCATCTATTTGCATGCCATAATATTAACGTAGTTCCACTTTTTTATAAGATTAAAGTCTCAAATGCCTTGAGACAGTTTTAATTTTTTTTAAATGAGAAAGCATGCCCCTTGGTATACAGCTAGATTATTGCCAGGCTGATGTACCAAGCAATATATATCAGCTTTATTTTCAATTAATTGCTGCATAGGTAGCACGGTTCAGAATTAAATTTATTGTTGGCCCAATTGTAGTAAATCCCCCCTCTACTAATTCTGTGTGAATATACTTCCTCTGGAGAAATTCATTGTCAGTCATCTAAATGTGCTGGCATTTATTAGCCCAGAGCTGCCTTAAAAGAATTGCACCCAAATGATGTTATATAATTGCAAGATTATGAAGTAGCAGAGAAGCCAGAGGACAGCAACATAAGGAGAGAAGACATGGGAAAACAACAGTAAATCCTGCTCCTTCAGTGGAGTCATCAGTGATACAAAGCAAAAAAGAGGAAATAGGACTGAGACTTCCATTTGGGGTTTGAAACTTGACCGGATGGTGTTGGTGTTAGTAGTACTGGTAGCATGTGTGTTTCCTAAATTAGGCAACCACTGCTCCTTTTTGTCTTATTACTCCCAAAGAGGCTGAAGTGAGCAAAAAACAAGCTTGGCAGCTACTTTCAAGCCCTTCACAACTCCTTACAAGCAAAAAGCAAGATTTTCAGTGAGTCTTCTTTAACCAGACTGTTTGGAAGGAAAAGGAATAGATTATAGCAGACCTGCATCACTACAGTCTATGGGCTGAATTTGGCTTGCCAAACAGCCTTGTGTAGCCTGTGTACTTTTTGGTAAACTCAAGAAACCCACCGCCACCAAATGTTGCTACTCAGCTGTCACAGCCCTTGAAGGGCAAGCCCCTTCGATGCCTCCCTGGCATGGCTAGCGCCATTGCGGCTGCTGTGCCACTACCCACTAAAAACCTGATGGCCATGCCAACTGTTTCTTTGTGGTCCAAGATTATTGTTAATCTACCAATATGGGCCTTTTCCTTCTACAAGATGGGCAGGCCTAAGTTAGAGATGTCTTGGCAGCTGGCTATGTTTACTTAGTATTCAATTTCTTTCTAAGTTCTATTAGAGCAGAGTTTTCTTGATCTTCTTGCTAACCACCACTTGATTCAGTGGGGAGTTAGTTATTCCTTTTCTAATTAAAGAACACTGGCCAGATGTTCTGCTCTTCTACATATTTTAATAAATGATATCCTTTTTCCACAGTTCTGGGAACCTGGGAACAACATATGGCAGACTATGTTGTGAGTTGCTTTTGAAAATGGACGTATTAATAATAAATAATAAATAAAAAATAAAATAAACCCATCAAATACTTGAGTCTCCAAGACAATCTGATGTACCAAAATAAAAACAGACATTGTCTTTTAACATCTATAGGCAGCTCAGATGATTTCAGATGTTCTGCTCTATCAATCAGAAACTGTGGTCAATAGAATTAAGTCATTTAGGAACAGGGAGAATAGCGTGAGATTGAAACTGTAGAAGAGAGTATAGAAGGAATAAAGCAAGCTATAGGTTTGTACAGGCAACATATATAGGACAGATACCTGAGTCTGTTTCAAGTTTATCAAAGACTGAATTAGAACTAAAGCAAATTGAGTTAACAAGCAAAGATATTCTAGCTCTAAGGATGTTTTTATAGACTACTCAGTAATAAGTGGCTTGCTCCTGATAGCATCCAACTAGACTAGAGAACTCATATTTGATTGGTTAAAATATGTGATGTGCCTCTCAAATTTGGTTCAGTGCGCATGGGACTGACAATAATATGATAGCAATTTAAAAAGGGGGCTCAGGGAAGATTCAGAAAAACTAGACTGATCAGTTTGATTTCTGCTCATGGGGGAAAAAAGTAACTCAGAATCCAAAGGAATACAATAATATGGCATTCCTTCCTTGCTAGAGTAAAGTCAGCATAGATTCAAGAAAGGTAAATCTTTTTGCTGCCTTCTAGAGTGTGTTATGTCAAAAGTTATGAGGATGGAGTTGAACCTTTTAAAGCTGTACATGGGATTTTCATAAAGTTTTTGGTAACTTCCTCATCAAAGGTACACTTGAGTACACTTGGTGTCAGAATAAGATCTCTTATACTTTTATGGAATTCTAACATTTTTTACAAAGAGACAAGAGGTAATGGATGGAAGACCATTAAAGAGAGATCCACCCAGAACTAAGGAGAAATTTCCTGACAGTGAGAACAATTAACCAATGGGATGGTTTTCCTTCAGAAGTTGGGGGTGCTTTTCACTGAAGGTTTTCAAGAAAAGACTGGACAGCCACTTGTCTGGAATGGTATAGGATTTCCTGCTTGAGCAGGGGATTGGACTAGAAGACCTCCAAGGTCCTTTCCAATCCTATTATTCTATTTTCTGTGTTCTAAGACCTATATGAAAACGTATTTGAAGAGAGTCTAATCTCCCAACCAAAGGAATTGAAATATTGTGTGGAAGTGCTTGGAAGAGAGTGAGAAAAATATGCTACAAAGTGTGACCTGAGTTACATTAATTGGAAGTATAAAAAGGATTTTGTGGCTGTCATTATGACAAGAAAGCAGCTGTGGATGAGAAAAAAAGCATAGGAGAGAATGAGTGCTGCAAACATAACGAGAGAAAAGTAGTGTATTATGCATATCTGGAGAAAAAGATTGTTGCAAAGAATCTTTGTAAGTACAAGGAATTGTCAAGATAAAAAGAGGCAGAGAAAATGCAAAGCCATTTTGAGGGAAATAAGGACTTGTTTTGGAAGTGAGTGAAGAGGGCTAAATCAGGAGTCTCCAGCAGAGTGAATGGAATTCAATATAAAAGTGATAAAATGATTTGGGATGAAACTACGGCGAGAGAATGTTGTACGGGAATCATAGTGTTATGTCAAAAAGTGGCACTGAGATGAATGGTGTAAAAGTGTCTGAGAAAAAAGAAACAATGACAAGGAAGTCATAAAAGCTGTGAGAATGTTGGGAAATTGTCAGGTACGGATGTAAATGCATCAGTGGAAAAATGTTAACATATAGATGTAGATTGCTTATGCAAGAGCAAGTTGTCTAATGTGTGTGAAGATTGTATCTGTCTTCATCCGACAATTGGAAAGGGCTTTTGCTGTTTCCTTCTCAAAAGCACAGGGTAGCAAGATTGGATGCAGCAGCTAGGAGGAAGGTCTCTGGCAGGCTGAAAGGGCACTGGAGGTGATAATGAATAAAATTTTGGAAGTGCAATGCCACTTTATGCCAGGAAAGGGTGTGCAGGTCCAATCTGGGCACTTTGGCAAATCCACTGAGCAATGTATGAATGTGAGAAAAAAAAATATATTGTGATATGTGCTGATTTAGAGGCGCATATGATAAAGCGAATAGGCTTAAATTACAGCATGTGTTGTACAAATATGGAGTTATAAATTGGTTGCTGACGGCTATAAAAACAGTTTACAATGGAATAAAGCATGTGTGAAAATAAATGGTGGGCTTAGTGAACATTTCAGAACTAAGCAGGGAGTAAGTCAAAGATGTGTCAGGGTGTTCCCTTGATTGTATTTATGAATAAATAAATAAGAAATAGTTTTGGTATGGTTTGTTGGGAAGGTAAACAGACATGTGCTTTTGTCTGCAGATGTGTGGCTAAGAATTAAAAAAATTGGCAGCAAATATTAGCTAGATTGTACGATGCAACGTGGCGTATGGAGCAAAAAGTCAGCACATTAAACACTAAGGTAATTGTGCTTGGCAGGGAAAATGAATGAATAATTTAGGCGAGAATGGCCAAAAAGCTAGGCAGGTAGATGGATGTTTATACTTTGGTAGAACGTTTAGTAAAGAAGAGAAAATGGATGTAAAAAGTTTAAAACATGCAACTTGGTAGAAAGATAAAACTGTGCTGCAAGGAATAATTGTTTGCTGAAAGAAGCTAAAATAAGAGCATGCTTCCATCTCTTGGCCAATAGATTTTAGGATTCAAAAACAATAGACCCAAACCAATGCTAAAAACAATTTTATGCAGGATATTAAGATAGTTACAGAATAAAAAGAAAAACATATTCCAGGCTCTCCCTTGGCAAGAATCACTTTGCAATGATAGCGGATGAGCCCCTGGGGAACCGGCTGACATTTGTGTAGAACTTCCTCAGATCTTTAGGTCTATGCCCAGATTCAAAATTTGCATTTTTTTCAAAGGATAGGGAGTTTGGACAATATCACACCTAGAGGTAGTTTCGTGGTACATCTTAAAGTGATTAATGTACTACAAGTACTAATGTACTACCATTTTTCATAAGATATTGTTTTAATTTTTCATAAGATATTGTTTTAATGTTCAATACCTAAAGATGGTTTGATGACACCTAGGAACTCACACGGCACAACTGATCCTCTGTCAAAGATATTGTTATACGAAACTTTGCTTCTAGTGCCATGCTGCTTGCATATACACAGAGGTTTCAGATTAGGAGCATCACATTGTTCTCTTTATCTTAATTGTTAGAAGTAGCAGTGGAGGCACAATGTCACAACTGGCTTGATTACATATAAGTTGCAAAAGGCTCAAAAGCGAGTCTGATTATGTACACATGTCAACAGGACTTTTTAAAACATCTACTTTACATGAGCAAAGATAGGAAAAACTGAACTACAGTCCTACATTCATCCACACAATTGCTTCCACGGTGACATTACAGAGTGTCAGAACTACAAAACAAACAAGCAAATTGAACACAGTGGGAAAGGAGTTCTAAAATGGGTAGGGTGAAGAATGAGGGATGGAAGTGAATGATCACTAAAAAAAAAATACATTGAAATGGTTTGGTCCTAATAGAGAGGATGAATGAAGACTGACTTGCAAACATAGAAGTGTATGAATGAAGACCGAATGGGTTAAAAGGAAGGATAAGCACTGAGAAAATTGTGTTTGGATGTGGTGGCAGCAGTGTACGAACAGGTCTTTAGATGTTGTGAAAGTGAAGACATAGGTAGCCCTCAACTTTCAACTGTTTGTTTAGTGACTGTTCCAAATTACAATGACTCTGGAAAAAGAGACCGATGACCATTTTTCACACATAGGACCATTGAAACATCCCCATGGTCAGGTGATCAAAATTCAGACATTTGGCAACTGACTCATATTTATGACGGTTGCAGTATTCTGGGGTGCATATGATACCTTTTGCGACCTTCTGACAAAAGTCACAGGGGAAGCCAGATTCAATTAATAACCGTGTTACTAACTCAACAATAGCAATGATTCGTTTAAACAACTGTGGGAAGAAAGGTCGTAAAATGGGGCAAAACTGGCTTAACAACCATTTCGCTTAGCAACAGGAATTTTGAGCTCAGGTGTGATCATAAGTTGAGGATTAACTGTAATTTGTCAGGATATCAACAGAGGAGGAGGTAAAACTGGCTGTGTTTTGGCTATATTTCTCTCTTTTTTTAAAAAAATCTAATTTTGTTGGCTTGCTATTCTTTAGACCTTTTCCGTGCACTACTAACCCCAAAATGAAATTGTGTGATGGATATTTATTTACTCAATTTCTACAGTCAATGACTCTGGGTAGCTTACAATTCAGAAAATACATTACAATTAAATATACCTTAATTGATATATATGTAGGCAGCGAAACATTCTCAAGATCCCATTGCATCTTGCCAGGATGTTCTGTATGGCAGATTCATGGGGATAGATCCACCACACACCCCACTCTGCATTAAAGAAACCGATTGAAGTTGCCCATTCTTCCAAAGAGTTTTTAAACAACTGCAATAGAAGCTTGTAGCTATACAATCAACCTCCTTTCTCGTTGATATTTAATATTGTTTTTCATGCTGCTATTCCGATGAACAGGTGAGGGAGTGAGTTTTGCAACTCCTTTCATCAGTTATGATCAGCGCCTTATTTAGTGTCCTTGGTGTGCTTTGAAAAAAAAAGTCTCATAAAAGTGTCAAACAACAAGGGGAGCTCAGCAGGCTTCCCATCAGAAGTGTCAGGATTTCAAGGAAGCTCCAGTGCCACAGCCAAGAGTGGTGGAGGATAATTAAAGTAACACACTTCACGTTGTGTTATTTTGCTGCCAAGCTTCAACTGCTAATAAGTATCAATGACAATATTTCTTGCTGGATTCAGTACCTTTGGTCCTTCCCCACACGGGCAAATTCCTCTCTGACGCTTACCAGTTACCTATAGAGGCCTCCCATCTAGCTGTAATTCAGTGTGCCATGCATTATTTCAAAGTAACAATCCTGATCTGCTTTTGATGGTTCTGCCTTTAGTGCACATGTTGTTTGCAATAGCAATAGCACGTAGACTTATATACCGCTTCAAAGTGCTTTACAGCCCTCTCTAAGCTGTTTACAGAGTCACATATTGCCTCCCAACAATCTGAGTCCTCATTTTACCAACCTCGGAAGGATGGAAAGCTGAATCAACCTTGAGCTGGTCAGAATCGAACTCCTGGCAGTGAGCAGTGAGTTAGTTAGCCTTCAGTACTGCATTCTAACCACTACGCTATCACGGCTCACCTTTAATGAACAACACGGTCGGTAGAATATATATGAATGGTTAAAAAACTGATATATCTGGATGTAAATAGGTGAACACACTTCTTGCCTATCTAATTTTCAGATTACTTTGTGTCCTCTGAATAATAAAAAAAAAAGACACTGAGATGCAACCATTTGTATTTTTATATTTTGACAGTGCCTATGTTCCTGGTACCCAGAGAGTTTTTTTTTAAAGGTAAATGTTTGCATAATAATAATACCAAGTAGGGCCAAGATCCTGGTAGGTGCAAGGCACCCTAATACCTGGGTAACATTGGGATTTGGAGTGCACATTCCACCAGCAGAACTGAGTGCAGATGTTGTTATTATGGGATACATATGCTAAATTCCATTACCTCATTGTTTAATGCTGAATATAATAGCCAGATTTCTGAGTTAATCTGCATCAAATGAGATTGGATTATATTCCATGATGACTGATGCATTGCTGCTCTGCATTTCAGGAGTGTTGAATAGTGATGAACCCATGGCTAAATTCACACATCGTATCCTGGTATGTTTGTTTTTGGCTTATAATGTGGCAATTCAGCAATTATATTTTATACACCACAGTTTATGGTTGAACAATATGTGTGAATCAAACCACTTTCAAGCATGATGTCTGTATCATGTAATCATTCTATAAAAAGGGAAGTTTGTGGCCTATCAGCTGTGAAAAGAGGCATAATCTTGCTGTGGGTACTATTCCTGCGTAAAATATTATTTATAAACTTTGCTGGACAAATCAAAGACCACACTGAGCATTTACTAAAATGCACATTAATTACAGAAGTAATTTTGAATTACTGAATATTTTATGTTCCCAAATCACAGCATGACAAAGAAATATCTGGAATATAGACACAAATGATATTCAAATGTTTCCTTAGTTAAATTCTAGAATGTTTTGGTTGTGTGTCAACCTAATATAGGTTGGTAAATTTATACAGGTTCAGATCAAAATCACAATTGCTCAATTGGATTACAGCCTCCTTTATGAGTTTCTGTTATTCCAGCTGTGTTTTTCAAATTGTTAAAAGGAGAGTCATAAAACAAAGGATGCTCTTTTTAAAAGTACAAGTTCTCAGTTTCATTATGCTTCAGAAAGCAAAGACTAAAGCTGTAATTCTGAATACTCTTACATTTCAATGTATTTTATTCTACTTTTCGGACAACTGTTTTCTCCTAAAGAAACTCGTATCAATTAAAGCAGAAGGACAGCAGCTACCCTCAAGCTGACTTTCTGAAAAGACAAGGACATGCAAGGAAAAAAAGAGAAGAACAGAATTGAAGCAGTGAGACATAAGCCAGGATTTAAATAATTCAAGTTTTCTTTCCTTTCAAAGAGTAGTTGAAAGCCTCTTGAATATATTTGGCAGGGGATGGGACAGCTCTCATATAATATCTGCTCTTGGATTGGAGAGCTGATTGTCTTTTCTGGCGAGGAGGCAGTAAGTAAAGTGCTTTTAGCCTATTCTTCTCTGGCTGGTGGCCACCCTAGGCCAAGATGGTCTCTCTGGTAGGCAGATTCCCAGTGGCTATAGACTCATCTCTTCCTACTTGATGGATGAGATCAGAATAGATCTCTTAGTTCTCCAAATCCAGGGTAACTCACGTTAATTTATGTATTTGTTGTTACTGAATTAAACAGAACAGGCTAGGCCAGTGATGGCGAACCTTTTAGAGACCGAGTGCCCAAAATCCGCCATGTCTCTGCCCCATCCCACCCCCCGCCCGGCCACTCACTGCCTCCATGGCCTGCCGCAGATCGCCCAGGCGGCCCAGCAGCACCATGGCAGCCATACCCTCCACCCGCAGCCCACAGCATCAACTGCGTGCAATGGGGCATGAAGGCGGAGTCTTGTCCCCACTGCCCAGCTGCCATGTCCTTGGCTGCGCTGCTCCGCGCGGGCCACGCCCGGGGGTGACTGTTCTCCGGGGGGGCTGCTGGTGAGGAGGGGGCCACAGGGGGAGGCGGGGCTGGGGCGACGGCACGCGTGCCCACAGAGAGCGCTCTGAGTGCCGCCTCTGGCACGCGTGCCATAGGTTCGCCACCACTGGGCTAGGCCAATTATTTATTTTATTTTTTTGTGTATATAACTTAATAAATATGAGCCGTGGTGATGGCTAGAGTGCAGCATTGCAGGCTAATCCTGCTAACTGCCAGCAGTTCAATCCTCACTGGCTCAAAGTTGACTCAGTCTTCCACCCCTCCAAGGTCGATAAAATGAGGGCTCAGATTGTTGTGGGCCATAGGCTGACTCTGTAAACTGCTTAGAGAGGGCTGTAAAGCACTGTGAAGCGGTATATAAGTCTAAGTGCTATTGCTATGAATGTTAAGTTGTAATCCCGTTTAGATTTTTTTTGCTTTGACTCTGCCAGACTCCAACTTAGCCCTGCCAGTTTTCTGCAGCTACACCTATTTTCTGAGTTGAGGTCTTGCTCTACCTGCCAAGGGCCAGATCCTAATTATGTCATCTACACATGATATAGACATAATCATGGCAACCTGATCTTGAGCCACCAATCATACTGAACAATGTGCTGCTACTTCAAAGGGCAATCTATCCTAAATAAGGTTCAGTGCTTTCTAAAGTAAAACACTGAAGCCAACTGCAGAAAAAGAAAAAAAATTCGGCACTCGGCAATATTGATGGAGTGTTTCTGGAAATCTTACCCCTTTAAGCCGATTTTTACTACAGAATGATTAACTTATTTCTGATGTACCGTAATTGTCAAACCAACTTACTGTATCACTCAGCAAGTGTTAAGTTGTATGGCAATCTATAAAAATTACAGCCTCCTAATTTCTCAGCTCATTAAACTGATACTGTCTTCTGGCCAGCCATTCATCAACAAACTCATATTTTGTTCAACTAGTAACTTACCCTGTCTAAGTACGCAGCTTAGAGTAAGTTACTTTCCCTCTCTCACTGTAAATCACAGTTGAAGTGAGGAAGCATGGCCTCATGTCTTACAATATGCCCCATTTTCCTTTCATTGCATGCCTGGTTTAATGCCCTATAGTGCAAGTGGCAGGGTGGGGAATTTAGTACAAGTAGTCCTCAACTTACAGCCACAACTGAGCCCAAAATTTCTGTTGCTAAGCAAAACATTTGTTAAGTGATTTTTTGCTCCATTTTATGACCTTTTTTGCCACAGTTGTTAAGTTCATAACATGGTTGTTAAGTGACTCTGGCTTCCCCAGTGACTATTCTTGTCAGAAGGTCACAAAAGGGGATCACGTGACCCCGGGACACAGCACAGTCATAAATACGAGCCAGTTGCCAAGCCTCTGAATTTTGATCACATGACCATGAGGATACTGCAATGGTCATAAGTGTGAAAAATGGTCATAAGTCACTTTTTCCAGTACCTTTGTAACTCTGAACAGTCACTAAATGAACAGTTGTAAGTCGAGGACAACCTGTATAAGAAAATCCTTGTCCTCATGGAAAGAGAGACATAATGTCACGATGAAATTTAGGTTAGACTGATAGTAAGGTAATTACAAGCACCAGCACACAAGCATCTGGCTCTCAAGAGGCCCTCTCACCTCCCCAACTATATTTTAAATGCTGAAATCCCGTGAGATCATGCAATCTCATGAGATTTGGGTATTATATAACGGATCATGAGATCTGGAGTTAAACACTGAAATCACTTCAGAGATTTTGTAAAAGGATGACAACATCTTATGAGATCTCGTAAAAAGCTCAAACTCAGTGAAAAATATTAACTTCTTGAGATGCTACATAAAATCACCAAAGTAAATTTTTTTCTTAATGCTAAGCCATCGTTGACTGCTTAGGGAATTCTCTCCCCCCTCAATTTAATAATTTTTAAGATAGAAGCTTAGTGTGTATCTGCCATGAGAGCTGACTGAAACCTCTGTAATGAGAAGAAATATACTTATGAAATGTAGTCAGATCATATACCCATCCAGTTTTGGATGTCATTTGTTAAAATGTCTCTTCTTTATTCTAAATTAAAACATAACACCTTAATCCAGAGTGACCCCTAAAATATTTACCAGGTTTGTTGCCACCACCAAACCCTTACTTGCTCTGGAAATGATTTTGTTTTTCTCCCCTCTGTCTTGATATATGTCTCAGTATCATGGCTAGATAAAACACATGGAAGATACAGAACAGTATACAGTCACTTTGTTAACATTCAAACAAGGAATCAAATTAACTTTTTGCTAAGTAGCTTAATCAGGTGCACTTAACATTACAGCATACCTATAGGCTGTCAAATCTTATCTTCCCTGGCACCGAGTAGATATTCATCAAGCTGTCACTCTGACAGAGAAAGGTTTCTTTAAGATAGGACTCTTAGCTCTCTCATACCCATCCTCCCAACCACACCTCCCAAATCTCCCCTCCCCCCTTCAGTTCCCTGTCCCTGAAGAATTTAAACTTGGAGATGGTGCCCTGTATCATGATGTGTCACACAATGAATCTATCATCACATTGTCATTTTCTCCTGATTGGCCATGTCTAGAAATGAAATGTTGGGCTACATGGAGCTTTGATCTGCTTCAGATCAAGAGGTCACTCATTTTGTTGGTAGGAATAGCAATAGCAATAGCATTTAGACTTATATACCGCTTCATAGTGCTTTACAGCCCTCTCTAAGCGGTTTACAGAGTCAGCATATTGCCCCCAACAATCTGGATCCTCATTTTACAGACATCGGAAGGACGGAAGGCCGAGTCAACCTTGAGCCTGTCAGGATCGAACTGCTGGCAGTTGGCAGAATTAGCCTGCAATACTGCATTCTAACCCATCAATCAAGGAATTTTGGGTCTTTCTTCTACAGGCTACACCAATACATAATAGCTCCCAGAATTACCAGGATTTGGGTGGCATTAACAAATCATTTAATTATCTAATAAATTATTTAATACTTGAATAAATTATTATTTAATAATCTTATCATCATCTTCTAGTGAATCAGGCCACACACTGCTTCCTACTAGAAAGCAGAGGCCCTATCGGAATCAAACTGAATATGCAATATAAATGAGATATGCTTAAATACTTCTGATGTTTTCCATTTGAGTAGTCAGTAGACAGCCGCAAATTCAAGTGAGCTGCGTGAGTTGGTTAACCTCCGGTTTGCTTTAAAGATCATTCAAAGAGCCTGATCATATGAGTATGTCAATCCATTATGACCATGAGGAACTTGGGACTCATATGAGTTACCAGCCTAATGATGGTCCCCTCCCAAATCTTTTTCCTTTCCATTCTCATTCAGAGAACTTGGGTGACATTTGAAACAATAGCACATGTTGTCCTTAAATATGAAATCTGTGGAAATTAGGGCTATGCACACTTGATAATGTATTCACAAGGGCTTTACACCAGATAACCGTTTCTTTTCACTATTCATTAAAACAGCCCATCTTTTTCAGGGTTTCACATAAAAACCTCATTAGCTGACTCCTTAACTCATACCCCTTTCCCCCCCCCCTCAGGCCAGCGCTAAAGCCTGAAAGAAGGATTGCTTTAATGAATAAGAGAAAACTGCTTAGTTTGCAGGAAAGCACTTTTTCCAAATCATTTTCAAAAAGCGAACAATTGTACTGTAAATGCCTTTTCTTTCATAGTATAGCAATCTCCTCTGTGGTCTTCAGCCTCCTTGGCTTCCTGTGTTCCAATTTTATGCTAGGCACAGGGGTAGGCAACTTTGGCTCTTTTATGACTTGTGGACTTCAACTCCCAGAATTCCTGAGCCAGCCATGCTGGCTCAGGAATTCTGGGAGTTGAAGTCCACAAGTCATAAAAGAGCCAAGGTTGCCTACCCCTGTGCTAGGGCAACCTGTCATGAGGTAATTCCTTCTACGTTTATGCAGCCAAGGATATCTCAGAGTGAAATAAATAAATGTAACAGAAAACTACTGCAGTTTACATCCTCCTCCACTTCCAACAGTAAAGCAGCCTCAGACATACGACCCAAAGACATTTGAAAGACATTTTCAAGTCTGCTGAGAATAAAGGAGAAACTAGAAGAGGACGACAGCCCTTGAAAAAACAATTAGGCAAGTTGTAGCACAGCATTACATCAACCCCTTCTACCATAGCAAGTAAGTTAGACCAGTGGTTCTCAACCTTTTCTTCACCACGGACCCCCTTTAAATACCTTTTGCAGCCATGGACCACGGCCACAGACCCCACAAGACTTAACTCAAATTTAAATCACAACATTTCTTCAAGCCTTATTCATTTTTTAAGTGTGTTTGACTGCAAACTGCCCAGAGAGCTTCCGCATTTGGGCACTTTAAATGTTGTAACAATAAAAATAAAATAATTTGCGGAACTGATTGTTATATAAATTTCAGAAATAAAATATTTTTCTATACAACCATTCAAAGTTGAAGAACCCACTCTATTGTCCTGAAGCAGCCCTATAAGTAAGTTTTAAAGTTATCCCTTTATATATATATATATATTTTTAAAAAGGAAAAGCACTAAAATATTCACACCACATAAAAACAAAACTGATGCCATGATCACAATTTACCCATCATCCTAGTTCAGCGCAATTTTTATAAAGTTTTGCTTACTGAGCAAGAGTATGCAATAGAATAAATGATGTACATAAAAGGATGGGGGAGCTTGTGCATGTAAATATGTCCCCTGGTGAAAGAGAATTTAAAGTTATATTTATTATATGCCCCTGGAAAAATAGCTGAAATACAAGAGTATTATTGCTCCCTAGGGATTGCATTAATTGAATTGTCTGTCTGTATGCAGACAAGGAACAAAACCAAGACTCTCTGTTTAAGGAGTGATTCAAATTAGCATTAGGATCTTGTTTATCTGTGCATTTTAATGCATGGAACAGTCTCTAGGAACCCTCTGTTCCTCTAGGAATAACAGAGTGGAAGACACTTTCAGTTAACACATTTAGATCCAGCTGAATACTAACAAGCTCATTGATCCAGTCTTTTAAACATGTGTCTTTGGCATGGCTTTACACCATTAGTTCATTAGCTTAAGAGTTTGAAGCAGGGAAATAAGATCTGAATATGAATTTTGGAAACCCGGAATGAAGCCTAAGATTTTTTTCTTCTTCTTCTTCTTCTGCCATATCCGTTATCGGATGTTGGCGATCATGTTGGCGATCCTGTTTTTATCAGCAGCCGCACGAAAAAGTGCTGCTGAGTTTTGTCCAAACTAGTCCCTTAGATTTTGAAGCCATGATGTTCTTCTTCTGCCTGGACCTCGTTTGCCTTCAATCTTTCCTTGGAGGATTAAATGGAGTATGCCGTATTTTTCTGGGTGTCACATCACATGTCCAAAATATTCTAATTTTCGTTTTTTAATTGTTTTGATGATTTCCCTTGGCTTTCCCAGGCAGCTTATCACCTCCTCATTTCTGATTTTCTCACCCCAGCTTATACGTAACAGCTGCCTGTAAATCCACATTTCAAATGCTTCTAGTCTCTTCAGGTGGCCTTCTGTCAGAGACCAACTCTCTACTCCATAGAGCAGGATAGAAAAAATATAGCATCTGACAAGCCTGATTTTCAGTCTTAGGCTTATGTCGTGACTGCAGAAGACCTTTTTCATTTTGAAGAATGCTGTTCGAGCTTTCTCTATCCTTGTCTTTACTTCAGCGGTCATGTCCCAGCTTTCATGTAAATTAGAATCGAGGTGCGTGATCCTTTCAACTTTTTCTAGTGGTGTTCCTTCTGAATTTACTGGTGGTAAGTTAACGGGTTGTTTGCTGACGACCATGATCTTGGTTTTTGAGGTGTTAAGCTTCAAGTCGTATTTTCCAGATGTTTCTGTGATTTTTTTTGCAGAGTACAAATATAGGAAACAAGCCCTACAGTGCAGTCTTAGATGTGTCTACTCAAAAGTGAGTGGCATTGAATTCATGGGACTTACACCCAGGAAATTTGGTACAGTACATATGTGTAGCTTAATTAATCAATACTTTGCCGCACTTAGATCTATCTATTATTAATTTTTCATAGTTGTGGTGAAGGTATCAGACTAGAAGCATAGAGGTCAAGTCCACCCTCAGCCAGAGAAGCTATCTGGATGACTTTGAGCTCTTCCTTCTCTCTCAGCCCAGCCCACTTGGTTATTTTGGAGAAAAATAGGAGGGAGACAACAGGTAGCCCTTGAACCATCATTTAGTGACCATTCAAGTCACGATAGCGTTGAAAAAAAGTGACTTAAAATTGGTCTTCACACTTAGGACCATGGTAGCAGCCCCACAGTCACATAAAGATAACCCCACAGTCACATAAAATGATTAGTTTTGGTCTCCACATTACAAAAAAAGATGTTGAGACTTTGGAAAAAGTGCAAAGAAGAGCAACTAAGATGAGTAAAGGCCTGGAAACTAAAACATATGAAGAACGGTTGCAGGATTTGGGTTTGGCTAGTCTAGAGAAAAGAAGGACTGGCGGGGTGGGGGGACATGATAACAGTGTTTCAGTATTTGAGAGGCTACCACAAAGAGGAAGGAGTGAAGCTATTCTCCAAAGCACCTGAAGGCAGGACAAGAAACAATGGATGGAAACTAATCAAGGAGAGAAGCAACTTAGAACTACGGAGAAACTTCCTGACAGTTAGAACAATTAACCAGTGGAACAGCTTGCCATCAGACGTTGTGGGTGCTTCATCACTGGAGGTTTTTAAGAACAGACTGGATAGCCTTTTGTCTGAAATGGTATAGGGTCTCCTGCTTGAGCAGAGGGTTGGACTAGAAGACCTCCAAGATCCCTTCCAACTCTATTCTGATTGATTGATAAAAATTGGGATGCTTGGCAACTGGCATGTACTTACACTGGTTGCTGTGTCCCAGCATTATGACTTTCCCAGCTAGCTTCCGACAAGCAAAGTCAATGGGGGAAGCCACATTCACTTAATAACTTCATGGTTCATTTAACTCAGGAGTCTTCAAACTTGGCTGAGGAGTGTGCCTGGCTGAGGAATTCTGGGAGTTGAAGTCCACAAGTCATAAAAGGGCCAGGTTTGAAGACCCCTGATTTAACTACTGCAGTGATTTGCTTAACAATCACGGGAAAAGAGTTATAAAAGTGTGTGTGACTTACTTAACATCTGACTTGCTCAACAACAGAAATTCTGGTCCTAATTGTAATCATAAGTCAAGGACTATCCGGTATTTATTCTCCCTTGGGCTCCTATATGAAATAAACAAATCAAATAAAGAAATAAATAAACAGCAGCATTTAGAATAAGGGCTGTGGAATGATAGTATTTCAGTTACTATTAACAATTCTGACTGTGAAAATGGGAAGTTGCAATTTATTTTTCCTTTATCTGTATATCGTATGCAAATAATGTCTTTGTGTGGAGGATCTGACCCATCAGCTGGGGCCTAATTTTATTATATCTTTGCCTGTTTATTTATTTATGCAGTTTATTAACTGCCTCAATCCTAATAGACTTTATTTAATATATATGTATATTGCCATAATTAAAAAAAGTGCTCCCTGGCTGTTTAGTGTACAATGCAGATTTTAAAAAATATATGTCTTCTCCTCTTTCTCTCCTTCTCTTTTTAACCCTGACAATTAGTGGGAGGTAATCTTGGCCATGTCAGAGATAAGCAGCTGTTACCTTAATTTGGATCACACATTCTAGTCCATTGGATAGACCTTGAATCTTAAATGATACTGATACTGATTTACCTTCGATAAACGACAGGTGTTAATCATTTTCATGTCAGTCACTGTGAATTCTGTGAACATGGTCCAAGGAATAACACCAGAAATTCTGAACCTCTTTGTGACATTTAAAGGCTGGATGCTTAAAATCTCTTGTTAAGTCCTTCTCCTGGAACTCTCCTGGTTCCTCCCCTAGTTGAGATGAAAGCTAATGTTGGGGACAACCCAGTAGTGGCTCGCACCACTTCGGCAGAACCTGTAGCTAATTTTTTGTTGCCCAGGCCCAGAATGGACTTCCGGAAGCGGCATCCACACAGGGAACCGGTTGTTCACATATTTGAATCCCATCACTGGGACAACCTACCGGTATGTGATTGGCTACGGCTCTCAGGACCTGGGCCTTTGGAAAGTCACATGGGATTGAGCCATAGATCTTCTAGCATGGCTTCTAAAATGTGTGAAGAACGCCGTGATGCTGCACACAAAAAAAGTGACATCCATTAGGGAATATAACAGCAATGCCTTTACAAGTTCTGTTTGAATTTATATTATGAAGCTGTCCCATACTTTAAAGTGGGACAAAAATATAGTAATAACAATAACAGCAATAATACCACCAAATATCTTTCTATCCCGGGTCCTTGGTAGGGACTCGATAGGTTGATAAAAACGCCTCATCCAGTTTAAATATCTGACTGACTGTGCGAAGAACAGTAACAATATCATTCTAATAATATTATGTTTGTTTGGAGGATTTGTATTTTACGTTTTGTGAAGAACTAAGTCAGATGACAGATACATTTTTATGTTAATAGCAAAGACGGTGGTGAGGGCAGAATGGACCTGCTCTGGATTTTATGCTGGTTCCCTAGACATACATGCTGAGGTTTTTGAGAACCAGACATTTTCAGTCAATGGGAAGATGTCCGAGATAAGTAAGGATACTGTAGGGCAGCTGTCCTTTGTTAACAGGCATAAGGGCCAATGAAATTATTGTGCTACAATTCAGTTAATTAGATGGCTCTCAAGGTTATGCTACCAATCCTCTGAGAGAAAATTGAATAAAAGGGAACATGGTCTGAGGAAACTGTAAATCACCAGGTATTGTAGTAAACCACCAGAAGCAGATGTTGATGATGATACCTGCAAGGGACAAAAAAAGTCCAGCCAAAAAGCAAGTTCTAAGACCAAAAGGGGCTGAAATAAACGTTACATTACCCTGACTTGAAGTAAAGCCCTGTTTATGGCAAAGATAAACCTTTAAGGAGAAAACACACAGGAACATTGGGTATATCAATTGGGAGATCAGGCAGATCAGTCATTTGGAAAGAACATAACACATAACAAACTAGGGTTTAGTTCTTAAAATTCCACTGGAAATTTATTTATTTATAAAACTTATATGTCTGGTTATCATATTTGGTTGTTTGGTTGTTTGGTTGTTTGTTTGTTTGTAGGCTGTTCCAAAGGGCTAGGAGAGCTACTAAAAAATCCATTTTTTCAAGATTCCACCAGATGACAATGTTTAAGACAAGGAAGCATGTCCACTGTTCCAACTTGGTGGAATAGGCAGATACCCTCAGAGAATGGCATATCATTTAGAGCTTTAAAGATGATATCTAGCATCTTGAATTGCACCTAGAAAGAAATGAGTCCAGCTCATACAACAGAGATGTAACATGGGCAAAGCATGGGGCACACAGAACTAAAAGCCCTGTTGTATTCTGAAACAGTTACAGCTTTCAAGGGCAGCTCCATGGAGAACACGTCACGGTAATCCAGTAAGTGACTAAGTTCTGAGTGATGCAATCAAAGGCTCCCAGCCCCAGGAATGGGGAGAATTGGTGCACAAGATGAATTTGTGCGAATACTACCTTATCTATGATTGCCATCTGTTTCTTGAGCAAAAGCCATGAGTGCAGGAGGGTTCCTAAATCTCATACCAGCTCTGTCATATAATGTATGCTACTGTCTGTTTGTAGATGTGTAAATTTGACACCTATCAAGTGTTGTGATCTCTCTTTTTCTTCGCAAAGATTGGGTGGTTAATTTGTATGTATGCCTAATTATACATTCCAAATATTAGATTTTTACGAACAGATTTGTGGATGCATCACATAACTATTCTTTAAGAAAAAATAAATGAAAATATTGGGGGGTGGGGGTGGGGTTGTGCACTGTAACATCTGATCCAAATCCTTCTTGTGTAGCTTGTTCCTTGCTGTTTATTCTGACTGAAAATGGTTTGACGGGTCTTTACAGGAATCCCATCAAGTCCCTCTTGGAACAGCATCACTTAAATGAAGAAAAAATCAGTATTGTCACCCTCAGCTATTGTTAGAGAAGAGAGTGGTCTTTATTTTGCTGCCTTGAATATTGTAAAGAAAGGGTTTCTTCTACAGAACAGCTCACCAAGGCAGCTTTTGTAGAATCCAGGGCCTCCATCAGAGCCCCATGGAGCACCCGCCTATCTCCCAACTATTTTAATTTTATCATTTTCATCATGAGCAATTCTTCATTCTCACATAAAAACTCAGGATTCCAAGATCTTGAGCAACAACACACACAAAAAAAACCCCTCACTGAAAGTTAGGGGGCAGTTTTACACACACACACAGAGAGAGAGAGAGAGAGAGAGAGAGAGAGAGAGAGGGAGGGAGGGAGGGAGGGAGAGGAGAGGGAGAGGGAGAGGGAGAGGGAGAGGGAGAGGGAGAGGGAGAGGGAGGGAGGCAGGCAGACAGACAGACAGACAGATAAAACATTAGGAGAACTTTCTTGAAGGCCTCTGGTAGGCATCCAAACCATCATACAACATTGTATGGTAGCATTTTAGGTGCCAATCCCAGTTACATGAGATAAAATCATCTTGTATTTTATCTGGAATAGACCTCTAGAAAATTCACATGGAGGATAGTTTCAGGATTCTGTTAGGTAGAACCTTAGGGATACACAGTGCATATACACTCACTAATAATTAAATATTATCAAAGGAAGTGTGATTTCTGAATACACTTTGCAGCTAGATATCAGCTGATGGGGAAGGGGCAAGGATAGCAGGCGCATTGTAATGTTGCAGTGCAAGTATGAAAGGGCAGCGCTTGCACTGTGACAGAGCAAAGCACATTTCATCACTTTGCCGTAATTATTGTTAGGAATGAATGGCTACTCTTGTGTAGATAGATTGCCATTTCCACCTCTAATGCATTTACACCTATGAATATGTGTCAAATATATTGATCCTGATCTAGGATGTTTTGTATAAGCGCAGCTATGCTCACATTATAGTATGAAATGCAATTGATTACTCTTTTTGAGTGATACACACACAAGATGGTTTCACTGTTATTAGCAAAATTTATTTCAAACTAAATGCTTTTTTAATTGAAGAGTAAGTGATACTATCTTCCAAGTGTTGACAAAATCGCGGTATCAAGTGTAAGACTGTATCAAGGCAAACAAGGCAAACCTTGTTTGTAATTATTAAAAGGCAGTGATGGGATTCAAATATGTGAACAACCGGTTCTCTGTGTGGATGCCACTTCCGGAAGTCCATTCTGAGCCTGGGCAACAAAAAATTAGCTACCGGTTCTGCCAAAGTGGTGCGAACTGGCTGAATCCCACCACTGTTAAAAGGTAATTTTCCATTGAAATCATCTTGCTATAGTTCACAAAGGCGCCTTCATACAGTAGGTATGAATTTTGTAGAGGACAAAGCTGTAATATTACCTTCCCTTCTCTGGGAAAAAGCCCTGTTGAACTCATTCCCTTCAGATTAGACTGTATAAAAACTACTCTGAAAGAGAGAAAAGTATGAATAGGAAGTCCATTTGCTTAAATGCCTCATGAAGTGACTGAATTTTTGGCAAATCATTCTTTTGTCTTCAGCTCATCTCTCCTTCAAACTGGAATAATAATAGAAATCTGTTTACACAGGATTGTTGCAAAATAGATCATATGCATGAACTCTCTGAATGCTCAGAAAATCAGGCTTAATTAGGCTTAGACTGCAGCAGTTGACAACAGTGAGAGATGTGTACTTTGTGACAATTACAAAATGGTAAATCTGATGTGGCTATTAAATGTTAATATTATATGCTGAGCTAGATTACTAATCAGAGAGACATTTGGGCTAGTTCTATTGGGAGATGCCATTAGATGAAGCTAGGACTTTCTTCCTAAAAAGCACTTTCTCTTCCCCTGAGTAGAACCATCTCCTTGAAGAATTTTATAATAAAGAATACTAACAGATACTTCTTGTGTAACAACTGAATCTTTTTGTTTTATTTGCCTTTACGCTGTTTTTAATCCAATCAATGTGGTAGATTATTAGGGTAAATTCTAGGGGGAAAAACTTCAAGACGCAAAGCTTCAATCTAGTGCATTCCTTCTTTGGAAGTTAAATTCTATTGAATACAAAGGGATTTTCCTGAATGGACCCAGGTAGAGTCATAAATCAGCCAACCTCTTCTTAACTCATTAGGAAGATATAAAAAAGATGTTGAGATTCTAGAAAAGAGTGCAGAGAAGAGTAACAAAGATGATTAGGGGGCTGAAGGCTAAAACATATGAAGAATGGTTGCAGGAATTGGATCTGTCTAGTTTAATGTAAGAATCCAATCTAGTTAGCTAGTTTGGGATTTTTCAGAGTGCCACATAAACACATGACCGAGAAAGCCATGATTAGATGTTGGTACATTATGCAAAGGGAGTATCAACATCAAATCTTGACTGGAGTTGTCCCAAAGGTTCTTTTCCAAAAGGCAACTGGACTTTCTTGGTTTTTTTCCTTGAAAATGTTTCAAGAACATTTATTTTGCTTCTCATCCAAGAAGCTTCTTCAATTCTAACTGAATGGTGGGACCATTCCTCACCATCCAGTTAGAACTGAAGAAATTTCTTGGATGAGAAGCAAAACATTTTCAAGGGAAAAAAAAACTAAGCAAGTCCAGTTGCCTTTTGGATAGACACCTTGGGGACAACCATGACCTGGATGATTGGGAAGCTCCATAGACACTTGACTGGTGTTGGTAGATCCATTCTTTTGGTAAAGGCCAATTCATCTTCATGTCCCACTATTGACTAGTAGTTTAGTGAATAAGGCTGGATGCATACCTTTTTTTAAAAGTTCTATTTAAATAAGAAAGGGAAGTCAGTTTAGTGTAGTAGTTAGGGCACCAAGCTAGAAACTGGGAGTTCTAATCCTGGCTTAGGAGCAAAGCCAGTGGGTGACATTGGACCAGTCATTTTGTCTCAATCCTAGGAAACAGGTAAGGGAAAACTGCTTCTGAAAATCTTGCCAAGAAAACCAATGGCAGAAAAATTGTCAGGATTGTCAGTTGTCAGGATTCAAGACTGACTCGAAGGCACGAAATAAATAAATAAGAAAATGATGCAAATGAAAAGATAAGTTTACTAAATCTAACATCTCTCCCATCCTATTAAACCTGGCTGTATTCTTATAAGAATCATTAACAAAATATTATCTTCATAAATTTAGATATCTGTATTTTCTTCTTGCTCTATCTATAAATAGATAGTAATAACAAGACTTAATTAACCAATCTGTTAATAGCTCAAGTCCTTGACTGCATATTCAGAAGTAAAACTAGTGGGATCAATGGGGTGTATGCCCTAATCAGCATGCTTAGGATAATCAGTCTTATGTTTTGTCACTGAATTTGAAAAATTGTTCCCTTTATCGCACTCTCAAGACAGAGATTGATTCATAAGCAGCTACCAGCTCACCTTGTTTATCTCTTTTCAGTGTCTGGAATTCATAAGGCAACAACATTCCATAGCAAACAACTTTTAAATTTATGCAAAGGAGGAAATGGCAGTCAACCCCTTTATTGGCTCAGGAATACTTCTCTTTTTATTCATGTCCCTTACTGATGATATGCAAGCTGATCCCAGAAAAAATGCATTCCAGATAACTATTTAACAAACCTCAGGGATTTGTATGTGGGCTGCCGTATTACTGAGAGAGATATGAGCTGGGCTTTTTTTAAATATATAAATGGCACAATGAGATTTTCTGTTATGCTGAATGAAATAGATCATCTCCAGAGTATTCCTAAGATACTGAGAATCTTCTTACAGAGGTAATGGAGATTGCAGCCCATGCAAATGTATATGCAAATGGAATCACATCTCCTTGGGTAGCTAACTATCTCCTCCACCTTTCTTGAAAGCTGTACAAAAGATATGAAAAATTAAAGTTAGGTACATATGAGATAGTGAGAAATTTAGCCCCCTGTGAATCTTTGACATCTAGAGACAAAGATTAACATGGGAAAGATGGGATGCTGCCACCTTGTCTCTAAATATCTCACCTTCAACCAAAATTTGAACCGAAGGACTTAATTGAGTCTACATAGATACACTTTCCAATAGTGGAACTTTGCTATAGTGATCAAATGCATGATTGCCTTAGCACAGGTTCTATCTCTATAT
Source organism: Azemiops feae (assembly GCA_023970755.1). NCBI lineage: Eukaryota > Metazoa > Chordata > Lepidosauria > Squamata > Viperidae > Azemiops > Azemiops feae. The sequence goes on from JALGBA010000894.1 coordinate 55,738, forward strand.
TTCACCTGATTCCTCAATGCCTGGCTTTAGAAAATGGACTGAACCTCTTGGGTTCCCTTAGTAGAGTAATGACGCATGCACAGCTATCAGTGATCAGATTCTTGAATCCTCCAAGTCAATTCCCCCCCCCCTATATGCCCTGGGTACTAACCCTGTTGTGTAGGATGGCCAGGAATTCTGCTTAGAGGGTAAACTTCCCTTCTGAAGATCTGCCTGAGAACAAACTTCAGTTTGACAATCTCTTTTTTTGAAAGGCTGTCCAAACTGAAGACCCAGAATCATAACAAAGGACAGTATCTCTCTCTCTCTCTCTCTCTCTCTCTCTCTCTCTCTCTCTCTCTCTCTATCTATCTATCTATCTATCTATCTATCTATCTATCTATCTATCTATCTATCTATCTATCTATCTAATGACAGAGCTAGAAGGGACCTTGGAGGTCTTCTAGTCCAATCCCCTGCTCAAGCAAGAGACTTTATACCATTTCAGACAAATGGTTGTCCAACGGAACAGGATGATTGCTTACTCATCACAATCTACATCAATATAGGGGGGGGGGGGTTATTGCATTTTAATTTAAATGTAGTAAATATTTCTATCAATCTAAGACAATCGAATGTGGCTGCCTTACCATGCCATGCAACTGACCGATGGGGCCCCCGGGGTGAAGTGGACATGGTAAGGTGGCCGCATTCAATTGTCCCCTTCCATAGAGTAGCTCATGTAAACTTTATAAAAATCTATATCTTCAACTGTCTTTTAAAAAAAAATGCTGTCATGTTTCCTTTAAGAAAAAGGTCAATTTTAGTGGATAGTCTGTTTGCGAACTTCCTGGATAATCTGACTCCTTAAGGGTTGACTGAACATTGAACTGGATAGATATTAGCCTGATCTAACATTTGTGTATTTGCACCTCTTTCTCAAATTGCAGTATTATCTTGCCAGGTCTTGCCATAAGAGATTATCTTGCCATCCAGAGGAATATTATCGCCTCAGAACAAAATAGAGCTCTTGGTAGTGTAATCAAATAGGGCACTCATCTGTGCTATACTGTAATAAGAGCATGTATATAATTTCCAAACAATATTTTTCTTTTGGTCAATAGAAATGAAGATAGTTCTATGTGTCTACATCATTCAGACAATTAAAGAATTGTATTTTTTCCTCCTGTGTTTAGATTTAAAACATTTACATTGAGTAATCAATAAAGTCAAACATGAAACGTTGATTTAACATTTCATGCAATAAGTACAATCAATAGGTGCTATTACAAGATTGCCAGTTTTCAGACAGGACGAAAAAACGGAGCTATGATTTACATGCTAAAAGACAATACAACGATTGTGGGAAAGCGTATCTGTGTTTTATATTATTTTGTATTCTGGCCAGTGTATTATCCCATTATTTTCTTGATCGCTCTGTGACGAAACCACAATATTTTTATTTCTTGTCCAGAATGCAATTTAAAGAGGATAAATAAAAAGTGTAATTGTAAATATCCTTTTACGCTTCAACTCCCATGAGCATGCATTTGCCTAATATGTTAGACTACAATAATTACATGATAAGAATAAATATAAAAATTTATGGGGAATGAGACTCAAAAGGAACAATTTTAGAACAGCCAAAATAAATTGCATCAAGCATCTTCTGATACTTGGTTCTGCTTCTTCTTATACTCTTGAAAGAAAGAAAGAAAGAAAGAAAGAAAGAAAGAAAGAAAGAAAGAAAGAAAGAAAGAAAGAAAGAAAGAAAGAAAGAGGAAGCTTCCTTCCTTCCTTCCCTCCTTCCTTCCTTCCTTCCTTCCTTCCTTCCTTCCTTCCTTCCTTCCTTCCTTTCTTTCTTTCTTTCTTTCTTTCTTTCTTTCTTTCTTTCTTTCTTTCTTTCTTTCTTTCTTTCTTTCTTTCTTTCTTTCTTTCTTTCTTTCTGCAGGTGTTAGTTATTAAGTGATGCATTTATTTCCAGTTTTATTCTATTCCAATCGTCGCAAGTCTAAATGCCTCACCAGCCAAAAAACACAAGCCACAAATTTAGTTTTCATAGAACAACTTCAAAATAACACCCAATCCAATCATCACACTCGGTATTAATAATATATATTAGTAACCCGCCTCAGTTGTCAGCTAACAAACCACTTTGGTTCCCAAATGCTCTTTGATAGAGCCATCGTTTTAAAAGCCCTTTCAACTGCAGCAGGGAATGCACCGAAATTATTTCTGGTGGAAGGGGCACTCCAAAACAGGGGAGTTTGTGCAGAAAATGTGGCGTCCCTCTCTGCTCCACTTCTTTGTAGGCATGCCTTGTACAGCTGATTCGATTTAGAGTAAGCAGTCTCAGAGATAACCAGGTCAGTCCAATGTATAATACATTATAGTAGTCCATATGGTACTACAGACTATTAGAGATGAAGAGGTCACAAATGACCACTACCAACTGTTCTGGTCCAATTATTTCCATTAACTGACAGGAGCTGAAAATCCAGGAGAAGAATTCCCAAAATATGTATCAGCTTTTTCTGGGGAAGAACAGTGCTACTGAGAAATTTGGCACAGATTCCACTCCATCTCCCATTGTATTTTCCTTTGCCAATCCCTGTTGTGATCTGGCTCTCCTTCATATACCTGTTGGAAGAATAAAAGCCCCTATGACTCCCATCCTTCAGAGAAGTCACACATCAACTTCAACCACCTCTGATCTACTGTCTCGCTCAAATAAAGATATAGAGAAACCACTTAAGCTCTTTCTGCCCACATTTGACACTCGGGCTGCATCTGATTAAATACGTCTCTCTGGGAACTCAGCCAACCCTAGCAAACAAACATAAAGCACAATCCCCTCAAGATAAGGGATCAGAAGACAGCACCCTGATGCTAGATCCCTCATAAAATTCCATGCCAAAGAAGATATTTATACATCTAAGGTCACATACTGTACTCCGCAGGACAAGGGAACGGATCTTCCTCTCCCAGACTTCGCGTATTCCTTGCCAGGGCAGGAACACCTCAATTTACATATCTAAGATACTTCACATCAAAGTCCAACACTCCATGATCAAAGTCCTTTGTTACCATAAGTACTGCTATCCTTAGCTTCCCAACCTCCTAGCCTACTTTCGACAGCTGAATTGTGTGTTTATTTTTGCTGCTGAACAAATTTTACCTCCTCTTTAAGCAGGCATGCTGTGCTCATTTTCTTGTAATATTTACTCCTCCAAAACTATATTTCTATATGGTCTAGATTTTATAACCTTAAGAACCAATTAACTTTACGTCACATCAGTGATTAGCATATGGATCTTTTCTGTTCTATTTGTTAATTGCTTTTCTCTCTCTCTCTCTCTCTCTCGTTACATTTAATTTAGTTTAACCACTATTATAAATATAGGTTTGTTTTGCTGTATGACTGTGTATTTTGTTTTTAAATTTTATTTTTCTGTTTGTGTTGTCATTTTCTGTGTTTTATTATAATGAGTAAACAAACAAAGCAAGCTTGCCTGTATTTTCAGTTTTCATTTCTGGTCAGCTCCTTGATCCTCCATTGATTTCCAGATGATGCCTACTGACTAATTGGCAGCAGTCAATCATTTGGCATCATTTCGATCAGCTGATTGGCAGTCATCTAGATCAGCTCCAAGGACAACAACTTCACCATCTTCGCTAACATGTTGCTGGTTCCATTGCACATGATCTATTGAGAGAGACAGCAACTCCTTCCTCATTACAGCCTGAGATTTTCCCTTCGCCTCACATTTTTTAACTAAGGAAGTTTCTTACATTATTATTGATCACGAAAAACAATTCAGTCTCACTACCTAATTAAAACTCTTTCCTTTCTTTGGGTGGCATAGACAGACAGACAGAAATATATATTTTTTTAAGTAAAACACAAGAGCCTTAAAGAATATCCTCCCACAAACGGGGCAGTACGTTGAAAGAAACAATGTGCTTGCATTGCAATGTAGCCAACCTCAGACATTCCAGCTCTGTCCCTTCTGTACTGACACAGATATGTGAAGTACGTGTTTCCCCCAAAATAAGACTCAGTCTTATATATATATATATATATATATATATATATATATATATATATATATATATATATATATATATTTGGTACCAAAAGATGCATTAGGGCTTATTTTCGGGGAAACACGGTATCACGGTATCAGGGTGATCAGCGAGCCAGGTGGCTGCACAGTGCGTCCAAATCGCCAGCCTCCCCCGTATGCCTCTGCCTGCTGCTGGTGATGCCGCGTGAGCCTCCCCCCCAGCCAGGTAGCCGTGCAGCACGTCCGGATCACCTCCCTCCCTCCTGTGCCTCTGCCTGCTGCAGGTGCTGCCGCGCGAGGCTCCCGCGAGCCTTCCGTGAGCTAGGCAGCCACGCAGCACATCCAGATTGCCTGCGTCCCCCGTGTCTGCCTCCAAACTCAGACTTATCTGTGCTGCACGGGCTGCTGCTGCCAGACACTGTCAGCCCCTGTGCGCTCGCTGCCTCCTGTGCTGGCCACCCCCACCCCCAGGCTTATTTTTGGGGTAGGGCTTATAAGGAGCATGCTAAAAAATCAGGCTAGGGCTTATTTTCTGGATGTGTTTTATTTTCGGGGAAACACGGTGGTAACATTTTATGTCTGGGCCTCTGTGGTTAGAGCAAGGGTGGGAGATCTTTCAAGATGCTGCTGAGCTACAACTTCCAGCATTTGTCTCCTCATTTTGGGAAGACTTTAATTAAGAAGCAAAATGGTAGTGAAAACATTTCAGAATCCAGTTCAGCTGCTCCTATATTCATAACCTCAGAAATCAGGCCTGGGGTTTGTGGACCCATCATCTTTAGAGGGCAGCTGCTGAGTCAGGTTGAAATATCACTTTCTAAGATCCTTGGGACTTTCTGATTTTCTTTAACACTACTTTTTCTTCCCCTGCCCCTGACTTTACTCTGTAGAAGCAATAGTTCTTTATGAACCTAGAGAATAGTCCTAGGTCATCAGCTGTTAACGCTGGACTTTACTCAAATAACTAGAAGATTTCCTGGCTAGGAGAAGCCTGAAGATGTTTTTCTAACAGCACAGATGATGAAGAACAGACTGTTGATGCTTAAGGGAAAATACTGGCCCATTAAGTTGAGTACTATCCGTTTTCCCAGAATTCAGGCAGGAATCTTTCACCATTATACTTGGAGATGCCAAGACGTCCCCTAGAGAAATTGGCTTATGTTCAAATCACATAACAGAAAACTGCCTTATACTGTTGCAGGAAAAAGTGAATTTGACTTGAAAATATGCCAAGGATAGGGAGAAGAAATATAACTGCAGTATAATATGGAGGTTTTAAATACATGAATATAATAAAATATCCTCCTTCTCCTCTTCAAGTAACCTCGTTAATGGGGATGAAGTTAAACAAAATGAGGAGACTTCAGAAAGGACTTCTCTGGCTATCAGCCTCTCCACTATATTTACCCTAAATGGGCATAGGCTTCAGCCTTTGCTGCAGAACATTTTAGTAAAAGGCTAGCAAAGTTCAGTGTCCTCAGAAGCTTTCAAATCCTCCCACTAATGGCCGAGTACATTTATATTTGGTTTTAGTGTCTGAAAGCTTCATGCCATTAGCTGTTAGCTGAAGACTGGCTTTAGCAAATGATTAAAGTAGCTTGAGGAACGGGGGAGGCCAGTGAAATAATCCTCTGAAAAACAGTTAAGGAATTTGGTAAACAGTATCTTCCGGCTATGGGTTTCCCTCTCTGACTCATTGATTCTCACTGATACTTTCTGCTGACCTCCAAGTTATCATACTTCAAAAGGAAGTCAACGGAGACACAACTGATGGAAAAATGTGATTTATTTCCAGGCAGATTTACGGCTTCCCTGCACTAGAGCCTTCAGCTGCTTGATAATGAAATCCGCTTAAGAATTCCTTTTCTGGATTTGAACCCCTTTCTCTGAATTGGCTAGAGTGGTGGACTGATGTTCGACTTGGATCGTGCTTACCATGGTCTTGAGTTGGTCTCTTTAACCTTCCCCCTGTGCTGGAAAGGCAAGCCCCAATCACTTTCCTTTTTATGGGCAGATCTTTGAGGACATCTGATTTCCGTTGATAGCCTTTTTTATGAGTCCTGTCGGTCATCTTTCCTTTGTACTTGATATTTTCTGATCTCATGAATGCACAACTAGACCAGGAAGAGAAGAGGAGAGGAGAGGAGAGGGGAGGGGAGGAGAGGAGGGAAGGAAGGAAGGAAGGAAGGAAGGAAGGAAGGAAGGAAGGAAGGAAGGAAGGAAGGAAGGAAGGAAGGAAGGAAGGAAGGAAGGAAAGACCATTCTTCACTGTTTTCCTTGTCATTTGGACTAGATGGGAAACTGACAGATCCCTTGACAGGAGAAAAAGTGGTGGGAGGGACTTACCAAAGTGTCTTCCAACCTCCTGCTGACTTTCCTATTGGCTTTGCTTATGGGAAGCCAGCAGGTAAGGTCATAAATGGTGACCCCATGACCATGGGATGCTGCAACCATTGTAAATCCGAAGCTGCTTGCCATATGTCCAAATTGCAACCACGTGTCTGCAGTATGCTGCAACAGACCATTGGTAAGTCCCCCTTATTCAGCATGGTTGTAATTTAGTGAAAGGTCACTAAACAAGTGGCTGTAATCAGAGGACTAATGTAGTAGACAGAATACTCATTACAGTAACTATGGTGTGGCCTATCATGTATGGTATGCCATTCCTTTCTTAACTTTTCTTAGCGGTTTAAATTCTACATATATAGACCTATTGCCTACCCACCTACATTTCATTCTTTTGGAGTGTCTTTGTGCCCATATGTGTGCGTCTGCTAAGAATAACTCAGCTAAGAATAACACATATCCCCCAAAGAGAGTTTAAGTCACTTCCACTCCAATAAACCTACTAGCCCATAAAGTGTCTAAATCTCTGGTTAACTTATCATAAGGTTCTTCCCATTGCCATCATTAAGAGAAATCCACATTCAAACCAACAAACCAACAACCGAGGAAGGGAAACAAATCGCTCACAAGTGGCAGGGAGAGGGGGAGCACTTTCCCTTCTTATCCTTTACTGAAACCAAGAGTCAAATAGCAAGACACACACACCACATCACCAACTTACTTTTTAAAAGGGCCCAAGCTCAAAATATGTGCTTTGCATTCAGAAGATTCAGCCACTGGCATCTCTATTCAGATCAAGCTCAGGCCTCTGCTGGGCACTTTAGAAAGCTGCTGCCAGTCAAAGAAGACTGTTTTCTTGTTTCCAAAAGAACCTGCTTGGATGGAAATGCATTCCATTCAACTGCAGTGAATAGCGTGACTGGAAGGAGCCCAGCCTCTCTTCCTCCAAGACCCTTCGGGCATTGCAGCTCACTTCTGAGATAAGTCTGTAGTGCCAGAAACTCTTTCACTGTTTTTGCAAAATTTTCTTTCCGTGCAAAAGGGACATAGGGTTTTTTTAAAATGATAATTTGTTTTGAATTTTTCATGTTGGTGCTGCAGAGGTTCCTTTTATTCCTGGAGGGGGTGGAGGATGCTGTTTTCTCTCTGTCCACCACACTTTGCAGCTCACACTTTGCAGCCCATCTCAGAAAGCCTGATGGGTGGAAGAAAGAGCTCCCTCTTGGAGTCTTCCTTTGCCGTCTCATTAAAGGGGAAATGCCCGCCAGGCTGCAAAGTGCTGGAGGGATTAAATACAGGTGTGAAGATCAGGCCACTTCCTATAGCCCTCTCATCAGATGGGACACACCCACATCACCAGTTGGAATCTGATCTGTCATGATCTTCACTTCTGCAGGCATGAAACTGGAGGGAATGCACAGAGCTTTCAGCTGACCATTAGGACTGCAAAGTAGGCAGTTTAATCAATTGTCCTGAACTGCTGCTCTTTTTGAAGCAACAAAAAAATCCCCTTGCCTTTCATCGACTAAAAAAGGGATGAAAGTCTTTAAAATCCTATTGCAAACTATGATGAAGAAATGATAGCTCCTTGCTATTATTGTAGCCAGGTACTTTTTCCTCAGAACTGACGCTTTTGAATTGTGATGCTGGAGAAGACTCTTGAGAATCCCTTGGATTGCAAGGAGATCAAACAATTGATCCTAAAGGAAATCAACCCTGCCTGTTCTTTGGAAGGACAGATTTGGAAGCTGAAGTTCAAATACTTTGGCCACCTAATGAGAAGAAAGGACTCATTGGAAAAGACCCTGATATTGGGAAAGATTGAAGGCAAAAGGAGGAGGGGACGGAAGAGGGTGAGATGGTTATGTAGTGTCATCAATGCAATGAACATGAATTTGGGCAAATTCTGGGAGAGAGGGAGGATAGGGAGGCTTGGCATGCTATGGTCCATGGGGTTGCAAAGAGTCGGACATGACTTATATATGTTGACGGCAGCAAGACTACTGTATGCACAAAAATGGAAGGACATTTCGATTCCCACTATGGACGAATGGCTACAGAAGCTGAGGGAGTTGGCAGAGATGGCTAAATTTACCGTTTTAATTAAAGAAAAGAATATAAGTACTTTTGTTTATACTTTGAGACTGCTTCTGGGCTTTGCTCTTGAGGTGGAAAAAAAATAGATTGATTTGTTGTCATAGAAATGGCTAGTTTATACTACTATGGAAAAGTAAAACGTTGAGGTTCGATGTTAATGCTTTTATTCTACTGCAACAGAGGGAGTCGGAAGTCAATGCCTTTTCTTTTCTCCTTCTCCTTCTCCTTCTCCTCTTCACTTTTCTTTCCCTTTTCCCTCCCCACTGGGTCCTATTCTTTGCTTTTGTATTTTTGTATTTTATTCTATAACCTAATAAAATGTTAAAAATTTGGAGGAAAAAAAAAAAAGGAGTCGGACATGACTTAGTGACTGAACAACTTTTGCCAGTGGCTGCAATCACCACTACATATTGCTATGGTTGATTGGGGGTTGAGCAAGCAAGAGTGAAGAGAAGGAGATATAGGCCACATTCTGCAGATAAACACCAAGTAAAGTTGCTTTGATTTCAGGAGCCTGGATGTGGAATCAGGGCCAGCTGTCACCATTTTGCTGCATATTTTGGCGCATATGTTTTTCAGCCCTGGTCAATTTTATTTCTTTTCTTGGATATTTTCACCCTCCTTACAAGTGAGTAATTTTATTTACATCAGAACCCATTGTTGTCATGCTGCAATAATTCTGCAAAATTATATTTAACACTCAAGTGGGCATACTAGCTCATAGAGTAGGCCATTATTACTTTTCACTTTTTTGCAGGTAATCTTCATTTAATGGCCCTCTTTTCAGTGACTGTTCAACAGTGCTGAATGAGCAGACTTAAATTTAATTCTTGTAGTTGTCACTGCAGTGTCCCCATGGACACGAGACGACGATTGGAGCACTTGGCAACTGACTCACAATTCCGATGTTGCAGCACCCCTGGTCATTTGATTGCCTTTTGCAACCTTCACAGCCAGCTTCCAACAAGCAAAGTCAATGGGGAAGGAAGTCACAAATAGTGATTGCGTGATGTCGTATCTAACAACTGCCATAAGGCCACGTGGACATCATGCTTTACAAATGTATTGCTTAGCAATGGAGTTCTAAATACTGATGTTAAGCAACGTTAGCTGTATGGGGTGGGTGGGGGGGGTGGAAGTCTTTTCAATTTTTGTGCAGTCTAAAATTCAGCCAAGGCCTTCTCAGCTTTAGCTTAGAGGTGGTTCTCAGAGGGATGAGCCAAGAGTTCCCACCAATGGGAAAACTGGTGAAAAGTTTACAGAGCAAAATGTTAGCACGGTATTTTATAGGAAATTCCCCCTTTGCTCTGGTTTCCAATAACCCCCTGCAAAGTAAAAATATCTCCTGACTCAGCTCCCACGAAATATGCAATCTTACAGGTTCAGAGTTGGTTTGACACTGTGCAAAGCTTTTTCGTAGAAGAGCAATAATACCACACCACAGCTATGAGAATATCACCCCTAGTCTCTTCTCCATTGAAAGGACTTTGGAACCCAGATTCTCCTTCAGTCAGGTGATAACTGTCAAGAAAACGCCACAGGGCAATCTTCCTGCCTAGCACAAAGGTTAATGCAGATATCATCTTTCAGAGATGGAAAGTTCAATTTGAAGTGCATCGCTTTCAGCTGGATTGGATTTTGCCCAGAATGAAGTTTCATAGTGAACTGAAAGGCTCCTTCTTCTGTGAAACACCCAGGAAATTTTAAAGGAAGGACGAAGAAACATTTTTACATACTGCTATTTTTAACTGTTTTTTCACTGTATAATTTTTGGATATTCTTTTTTGTGCAGCCTTTGGGGGAATACGGAGAATCTATCCCGGAGTACTCAGGGGCTACCCTTTGGAGGGCACATCAAAGATTCCATTGCTCAAAGTGGGTAGGCCCCATTTAATTAAAATATTTCAATAGGTTTGTTTTCAATACTTTGAAGAATTCTTCCTTTCTGACTTTAACACAATTCGTCAGCAATTCAGGGAGAAGCTTGGCACCTAAAGATTTAAAGATCCACCTTCAACCCTAAGGTTTATCCTTGAGCAATGAGATATACTGTACCACAATACCTATGGGGCAGATAACCCAGAACCCTCTTTTGGCATCTCTCATCCTGTTCTGCTGAACACAGAAACTTTAGAATCAACCAAGCAAACAGTGCAATATCCTTTCTTATCTTAATTTGGTGATGGGGTAACTGTATTATTCATCTCCATCTCTCCATCTCTCTCTTTCAATCTCTCCCTCTTTCTTTCATACACACACACACACACACACACACACTAAATGAGGATGACAGATGGTGCTTGTCAAGTATGAAGAAAAGGAGCACTGCTGTATAATAAATAATAATGTATAAATACATAAAAAAAAATACAAATAATGATAAAAGGGGAAGGGACAAGAACTATCTTATACATCAATATTTTACTGGCATTATTTTCAGCAATGCTTTGATTGTAGATTCTTTGGTGATTTAAAGCAGGGGTCCCCAACCTCCCGGTCCGTGGACCAGTACCGGGCCACAGCATGCCAGCAACCGGTCCGCACAAACAAGCAAAGCCCCATCCATGAGATGCAGGCAGCACACAAAACCACGCCCCCTCTGGTCCGCGGAAAAACCCCTCTCCACAGAACCGGTCCCTGGTGCCCAAAAGGTTGGGGACCTCTGATTTAAAGGATCCCCCTTTCGTTAATTTGATAATAAAAGATGCATCCATACTGTTATTTATTGGTATTGAGCTCATGGCATGTGCATCAAGATGATTCCTTTCCATACTGTTTATTCTTCATAGAGCTCATAGTTAGGGACACTTCAGCTCTTAATGACTATATGAAGCCACTGGGAGAAGTCATCTTCCATCTCATAGTAAGATATCATCCATATATTTTCTGCCCTGAATTGAATGAAAAATGAAAAATCCAGTTGCCCAAACACTGGATGTTAGGTACAGAAGTGTTCCATGACTATGACCTGTTATTCAACCTATTTCAGGTGTCGGAATTAGGGAGGTTCCAATAAGGTGCCACAAATTGTAGGCTTCTGAATTAAGAATCACTCCATCATGCTTGAGTTGAGCCTGAGCTTTCATTGCTTTATCCCAATCAGGTCCTGATGGCCTTAAGCATAAAGGCCATCAGGACCTGGTTGGGATAAAGCAATGAAAGCTCAGGCTCAACTCAAGCATGATGGAGTGATTCTTAATTCAGAAGCCTACAATTTGTGGCACCTTATTGGCACCTCCCTAATTCCGACACCTGAAATAGGTTGAATAACAGGTCATGGACATGTATCTGACATCTTGTGTTTGGGCAACTGGAAGGGAACCCACTAATCACTTTCATCAACATATCCCACATGAAAAGTGTAAAGACAGCATTGCTTGTCGTCCAGTTCCTGCGGCAGAATTGGGCTCTGCAGCTGGGACAGGGTAATTTATGCCAGCATACTTTCCTCCTAACTCTAAATAATATTATTCTTTTGAATTATTCTTCTATTATTATAAGAATAATAATAGAAGATGAGATTATGGTTTCATTTGATGCCACAGCACTTTTTACGTTCATAAACCCAGAACTAGTGGGGAAAAAAAAAATCTATGGCAGCAGTACTACACAATATATCTGACCATAACAAATACACTAAGATTGAAATATGCAGAATCATGGACCTCATTAATCTTTACCTCACTATTCACGTTCACTATGGTGGTCAAATATACAAATTCAGTTTGATGGACAAATATACCAACAAATCAGAGGAACATCCATGAGCTCACCACTCTCAGGACTCATAGCAGAGACTGTAATGCAGCATCTAGAAACCATAATACTCTCACATATACAACCAAAAGTATGAACCTGATATATGGACAACACCTTTGTCATTATAAAAAAGGAACAACTAGAGAAGAGACATGAAAAAATCAACAACATCTTCAAAGGAATATAATTCACAAGGGAAGAAGAAAATAACAACATGCTGCCCTTCCTAGATATCCTCATTAGCAGAGGAAATAGTGGCAAATTAGAAACACAAGTTATTGAAAAACCACCCACACTAACCAATCGCTCCATAACTGAAATAACAATCCAACCTCCCACAAGATGAGTTGTGTAAGAACATTATTCAGATGAGCATAAATACATCGCAGCAATCCAGAACTCCAGAAAAAGGAAATAGTCTGCCTATACATCTTCCAATAAAATGGATATCCACACAATTGTATCAAAAAGTGTCTGACCACTCAACTCAGTATAGCATAACCAACACAATTACCAAAAGGGTAATTCTGCCATATATCAAAAACATCTCAGAAACAGCCAACAGACTATCCCATGGCATCACTACAGCACACAAACCAATTAGAGCCCTCCAAAACATCTTAAGTAATTGAAAAGATCCAGTAGCCCAAGAAATAAAAACAGGAGCCATCTACAACATACAGCGTAAAGACTATAATAGCCACTATGTAGGACCGTCAGGCACAAGACTAGCAGAAAACATCCCATGAGCACCAATTGGCAGTCAGAAGACCTGATGAAAACTTCTTAATTATACAACATATGGACAGGCTTAACCATAGTTTCAACTGGGAAAATGTGAACAACCTAGACCATGGGTCGGCCATCCGAAACGTCGGATGAGCCGCACGGACCCATTTAGCTTAAAAAAAAAAAACGCTGGGAGCCGCGCGTTTGCGCATGCGCGCGCACCCGCGCATGCGCGCGGCCCCGTTCGCGCATGCGCGCGGCCCCGTTCGCGCATGCACGCGCGCACGCGCGCACGCACCCCCCGCACCCGCCCGTGCATGCGCGCATGCGCTCGCCAAAATGGCGGAGGAGGCTCCGGAGCCGCAGGTAAGGCCTCAAAGAGCCGCATGCGGCTCCGGAGCCGCGGGTTGCCGACCCGTGACCTAGACCAAATTAAATATAAAAATGTTAGGAAATTCCTGGAAACTTGACATTCAGACAAATTAGCCATCAACAGGCATACAGGAACAAAGAACATTTACAAACCATTCAGAAGAGAAAACAAAAAATGCTTAAAAGGAAATAAAAAGAAATAAAAAGATCAGGACATTTCCTCCCCAGCAATCAACAACCAGATAAGCAGTGATTAATACCAGGATTAACTCCAGACAGTAAACAATACTCTAACAAGGAGCAAACTCCTCTCCCTCTAGCACTGAAGATGTTATCTAGTCAGGTAATGAAAGATCTGCAAGAAAGCAACTCAGCTCAGAGAGAATCAAGGACTCCACAAGGACTATTTCTAGAGTTACTTCTATTGGTAACTTCTATAGCAAGAGTTTTCTATTTCTATAGCAAGATTACAACTTATACAACAAAAAATAATATTTAGAGTTTATTAGACTCCATTCTGTTTGTATAGAAAAGGACTGCCAAAAAGAGCATTTTGTTAAAAATATAATGATAATACTGCTTTAAAATGTTTTTATAATGGCTTATAGTTACTAAGTTTGGGGAGAAAGTAATGGATTATATAAATATGATTGTTCAATAAAAGCTAAAACTTTCAGAGGATAATATTCTTTTGAATTACATACCTAGTACTTGGAATTTGATCACTGGGTAATGTAAATGGATTCTTCATGTTCTTATTATGGCCAAAAGATTGATATTGAAGCATTGGAAAGATAAATGTATGGCTCCTTTCACTCAATGGACTGAGAAACTGACTGGAATTGCCACCTATGAGTGGATTGCCTATAAACATATCTTGTATGGACGATGATAATGAAATATGGGAGTCATTTATACAAAATACAGTAGATTAAAAATATAGTTGCATAAATGTATCATGAATATGTACAGCTTGAATAATATTTACATTGGACAAATATATGGAGAGAATTGATATAATGACATATTATGGGGGGTTGTGCTATTTTTGTCACTTTTTTCTTATAGCACTTTTTTGTGTTCAACCCCCCCCCCTTTGAAAATATATGTGTCACTTTCAGTATTATTTTTCTGTTTTGCTCTTTCTATTTTTTGTTAGGAATTTAAAAAGCAATAAAATAATTTTTAAAAAAGAATCGGAGAAGAACTCTTAAGAGATGTGTCAAGGTAATAATTTAACAGCTAACCAGCTTATGTAATAATGTAAGATGTAAGATGTAATGATGGGAATGACTCAGCAGGGTCTGTGTCTCTTTAAGAGCCTTTGTATAAAAGGGAAGGCTCCGCAGATGTGTTCTCTCTCTTCCGTTTCCTGCTGTAACGGTAGTGTGTTGGATCCTGCTGTATTAGCATGTGTATGTATATTGTTCCTGGTGTATAATATTGTAGATAGTGTAAGATAAACCACCATTTAATATAGACTATGTTTACTGTGTTTACTCCTGGGTTATCTCGTGCAATAAGACTGTGCATGCTCTGACAAGATGTTTCTGGGTTGAGGCAAGAATCAGTCAAATTCAACTGAGGATCAGCCAGACTTCTTTCATGCTTTGTAGATATGTTAGGATTATAGCTGCAAAAAGGTGAACAGACTCAATGGAGGTGGGGATTTGGATAGCTGATAACCCAACATATCTGGAAGGAACCAGGCAGCTGAAGACACCAAGGGAGAGAATAGATGAAACAGGAAAGTTAACCTTTTCTCCTCTTGCTGTACTGGGTTGCCTTCCGTCTCATAGCTGCACAGAGCAGTTTTGTACTGCAGTTGAGCTTCTGCAAAAGTGACAGACTCTGGGAAACAGCCATTAACAATACAGTGCGTGACTGCGATTATTTTGACATGAAGAAAATCAGCAACACAAGACAGCCCTAGCCATTAGCACATGAATTGCAACATGTGCATATTAGATCCTTATGCTGTCAAAGAAATATATGTGGTTTCTTTTAAATTTGGAGATTTGGCGTGAACACTACTTCACAACATTCATTTAATTTGCTTTAACATTAAAAAATGTGGATTAAAGGCAACTACAGGTGATACAATACTAGGCGGTGTATTTTGTTTCCCTTTTATGTTCTTCTCTTTTTTACCTCCTGCCATTTCAAGAAAGCTTTCCTTTTCTTGCAGGAAAGCAGTTGGGTCATATGTTATGAACAGCTATTAGAGATGGAGCAAAGGTCAATGAATAGGACATGGTCTTTGCTTGTCAAACTCAGGGGTTCAACATCCTTGTCTATAATCTGGGGGAGCACCTCCCTGACTCTCTAGTCTGGGACTGAGGATCCTATGACCCTTGTAGGAAACCAGAGATTTCCTTACTGCATCTTAGCACATACCCAAGTAGAGATAAGAAACTGCTTAGTGCGTGTTTTCTAATACACAGGCTCATCTTACTATGGCTTTGTCTGCATCTGAGGACATTTGCATGAGGTCCAAAGCATTTCCTCCAATAATTTTTGAAGCCTGCACAACTCTAGCTTCCATTGCACATATTTTTACACTTGATTTCAAGGAAAATAAAAGCAACCTATTAAATGACTAATAAATCTTGCCTAAACTTTATAGTAGTCACACTCATATTAATCTCAATGTCAGGTGTCAACCAAGGAAAAAACCCATCAAAATCCATCAGCATTATAAATATTTTAAAAAACACAAAACATTTGCAGTTCTTTCTAGCAATTATTCTGTCATCACTGTGCAGTTCTAAAAATCCTGCACGATCGAGAGTTTAAGCAAGGAGAATATGATGCAACAATCACTTTTTTCCATCAAAAACACTGCAGCAGGTATGTAGAATTGAGAGGTAGGATCATGTCAGTTCCATTATTTCTCTCAAGGACAGCACATCACGGGTCTTGAAGTCATGTTCGCATTCATTCATTGGTTAAAACTAGCTACCTATAATTGTGAAAGTTGGACCTTAAAAAAGCAAGCTGGGAAGAAAATCAACTGGTGTGAGCTGTGGTACTGCAGAAGGCTCCTGTGTATTCCTTGGACACCAAAGGTAACCAACAAGCAAATACTGGAGTAGATTACAACAGACACGTCACTGGAAGGAAAAATCACAAAACTACATCTCACTTATTTTGGCCTGTCATGTGGGAGAATTCACTGAAGAAAGCAATTATGTTTGGAAGAATTAGCAGTAAAAGGAAAGCAGGCAGCCAAAGAACATGGTGGCTGGACCCCAGACAGAACATAGAAAAACTCAAAGAAGCAGTGCAAGATCAAAAGATGTGGAGAAACCTGGCCCATAGAATCGCCAAGAGTTGGACACGACTGAATGGATAACATTGTCATATTCATCATCATGGGTTAAAACACAGAAAAGCAAAAAGTGGCTTTTCTTACAAAGTGGGTAGGTGTTGACTAGAATATTTATAATTTCTAGAAGACCCTCCCTTCCTCCCTCCCTCCCTCCCTCCCTCCCTTCCATCTGAGACAGCTATTTCCCGCCTCCACTCCACAAACATTCATGAGCTGCCACTAGCAAATGCTTTCCGTTTTCAGTACCTACTAAATATGTATTGCATACTCATACATCACTCTTTTATTGATACTTTTGCTAATTCTGTTCTGCTTTCTTTCTTTTTAAACCAGATGGCTTAAAATAGAGTTTGTACTCTGGGGGGCAAAAAAATTGTGGTTTTCTCCATGTCTTTAGAAGGCCATGGTGGGGGCATGCTGATGAATGAATAATAGAATAACAAATAATGTTAATTATTAATAAAATATCAGGCAAGAAGTTCAAAGAAGCCTTGGGCTTAAAAATGGTTGCCTTTCTCTTTCCTCCCCTTTTTAAAAACCCCAACAAAAAAATTGTACAATAGCAATGAGAACACTAAGGATATAAGGCAGCCTATAAGCAATAAAATATTTAAAAATTATATCTCCCCACCATAAAATATAGATACACTCAAAATTCTGCTAAGAGCCTGGATGCTAGCTCCAGGCTTCCATTTTGTTGTATCTGGTCAAATTCTGGTCCCTAAGAGAGGAAAATAATTAGTTTTAAATTCTGCATATTACTCTGGAAGAAGAGAAACAGAATCTACCTGATTACTCCTTCAGTGACTGTTTAAAATTAATTTCTGACTTTTTCCTTCCCTTTCAGATCACACCAGTCCTTTTTTACTTTACTGTAAATAATTGCAAGTCTTCATAGACGACCTTGGTTCATCTCAGAGAGGCTAAATAGGATTTGACCTGTTTAGTACTTGAATAGGGGAATAGTTTTTCCTGCCTCAATTGGCCACGTTGTTTGATTCTGGAAACTGCATAGTCAACATTGCTTGGACAAGCAAGATGCTTGGACACAATTACAGTGCCAATGGGTGCATGGTTAGAAGTCCTAAATGACCAGATTGTAGACAATCCTGGAGAAAATCTGTATTTATAGTTGCTAAGAGTTGACACCATCTTGATGGTACAAACACAATTAATTAATAATAACAAAATCTTGAAAACCTGCCTAGGATTCCCCCCTCTTCCTTCCTTCCTTCCTTCCTTCCTTCCTTCCTTCCTTCCTTCCTTCCTTCCTTCCTTCCTTCCTTCCTTCCTTTTCCTTTCCTTTCCTTTCTCCCTTAAATAAAATCAAGTTGGGGCAATCTTGAGTCTTTTTCTTATCTCCCTCCTGTCCATTCAGACTAAGTTGATCTTTACATAATGGCTGCTGATTTCCTTTTCAAGGCCATCTCTGTACTCCAGGGGTCTTCAAACTTGGCCCTTTTATGACTTGTGGACTTCAACTCCCAGAATTCCTCAGTCAGGCATGCCTAGCTGAGGAATTCTGGGAGTTGAAGTCCACAAGTCATAAAAGGGCCAAGTTTGAAGACCCCTGCTGTTCTCCTTGAGGCCAGGCTGCATCCTGCTCAAGTTGAAACTGTGGTTTCAATAGTTCTGCATTTCTAGATAAAGAGACCAATTGGCAAGAGCCAGCAGCAAATCTCTTTAGACCAAGGAAGGCACGTGACAACACCAGAAAGGCTTTCTCTAGTAGCTCTTCTGGCTCCATTCAGGCTTTTCCGTCCAACATCCAACTTCACAGAGTTATATTTCATACTAATGAATGAAATAGCAAGATAAAGAGCCACTCTTTTAGTTTCTCCCTCTGTAATCCAAGACTTCGGTGGAAATCAAAGTTGAGCAACATTAAAGCATCACTGTTGAAAAACAAGGAATAAGAAAGATGGCTATGTGATTAGAAGAAAACCAGCTATTGGCTTTTTGAAGCAGCTTGTACTAATGAAATATAGGGGATCCATCTAAAGGCAGTGCCAGTTCTCTTAAGATGACTTAAAGCAGGGGTCTTCAAACTTGGCCCTTTTATGACTTGTGGACTTCAACTCCCAGAATTCCTCAGCTAGGCATGCTGGCTGAGGAATTCTGGGAGTTGAAGTCCACAAGTCATAAAAGGGCTGACTTAAAGGCTGTCTTGGTCAAATACATCCTTCAGCTTTTTTGCTGATGCCTGACAAATATGCTAACCTTGGACAGTGATGAGTTGAATTTTAAAAAATTAGTTTACAGAGAGCAATTCACATTTCATAACTGCAGTCCAGAAGCAACATGCCTGCACATGAAGCATATTTTAGAAACTGTGACCTTAAATTAACAAATGGGCACCACCAGAGACCCAAAGTTTCTCCTAACTGACAACAGAAGAAAATGACTTACTTAGTAGGAGTATTTCCATGATCATCAATACCCTAATATATGTATGTAATTTAAAATTAATATTATTTAGAATGAAGAAGGCAAATCTGTTGGGAAGGGAAGTTATTATGATGGCAATAATTCATAATTCAGTTGGCTTTCAGAAAAGCATTCAAGCAGACGTAGCATCACATCTTAATCTAAACAGTTTGTGATTACTGAACAACAGATTGCTTGCCAGCCATATTTCAAAATAAAGTTTTGACAGGGCATTTTTGATGGATCTTTAACATATTGCTGGAGTTTGCACTACTTTTTCCACGTCCTTGCTTTTATGGTACATGTTCAACCCTTGATAATATTTTCTATCGTGCCAGAGAAATCCTTTGAAACATAATTAAGGTCTGGAATTCACAATGCCGTCTTAAATACATTTAAAGTCCCGTTGACTTAATTGGAGAGAAACATTCTTAAGGTTATGCAAGGCTGCAGCCCAAGAATTTGACGTTAGCATAATTACAGATAATGGAATGAATCAACAGACAATCATGAGAACACATTATTTTTAAAGAATCAAGGAGTTGAAAAGGATCTTGGTAAGGCATCTGATTGGAATTCCTAAACGATGCACAATCTGCCAGCAAAGGAAGACCCACCATCTTTAAAAGGCAGGATGAGACAATCCTGTAGATGTACGATGTCTTTGTAATATTAGCTTTAATTGCAAATCTGTTGTAGAGCATATGGGAAGCAGGTAACTTCCAGAACTCCAACAGGTGAATCATGCAATCCTTATCTTAATTTTCAATGACTGAATTTCAATTCAGACACAGCAAAAGTTTCTCAATGTGCCCATCTGTTTCACTTTCAAGAAACCCTGCCAAGCACTCTGTTCATTTCTGAGCACCCCCAGGTAGATCATTATTCAAGACTTATTAACAGTTATGAAAACTACATTATAAAGACATTTTGGCAATTTCTTGACTCTCTTCTAATGGCATTTCAGGTTTTTTAAAAAATCAGTTTCTCAGAGCCAAGGACAAGAACAATGGTGGTGATGTAATGACATCCCTAGAGGGGACAGGGCCAAATTCTGTGGTCTTTTAAAATGATTTCTCAAGAATTTTTTTGTTGTTGTTAATATTAAAAAGGTATGTTAAATCGACTTTAATATGCTCATTTCTCCCCTCTTTCTCTGCCTGAAATCATGAGAAATCACATTGCCATTGCTAGAGAGTTTGTCACACCGAATTTCCACGATGCTGTTGTAAGAGTGCTTAGAACAGGGGTCTTCAAACCTGGCCCTTTTATGACTTGTGGACTTCAACTCCCAGAATTCTTCAGCCAGCGTGTTCAAGTTCAAAGACCCCTGGCTTAGAATTATGTTTTGGGGGAAAAAAACCCTGCTTCTAATGAACTACAGGTAGTCCTCAATTTACCATCACAACTGGGGCCAGAATTTCCATTGCTAAGGCAATTGTTAGGTGAGTCATGCCCAATTGTAGTGACCTTTTTGCCACTGGCTTCCCCCATTGACTTTGCTTGTTGGAAGTTGACTGGGAACTTGCAAATGGTGATCACCTAACCCTGGAACATTGCAACCATTATACAGTAAATACATGCCAGTTGCCAAGTGCCCAGATTTTGATTAGGTGACCATGGGGATGCTGCGATGATCGTTCGTGTGAAGACCAGTCATAAACCACTTTTTCCCCCAAAGTGGTTATAACTTCAAATGGTCAGTAAATGAATGGTTGTAAGTTGAGGTCAAAAAGTAAAGGTAAAGGAGTCCCTGCAGTTTTTACTCTGCTAGTTGTTGCCAATTATAGAGGGCGGTGCTCATCTCTGTTTCAAGGCCACTGAGCCAACGCTGTCCAAAGATATTTCCACAGTCATGTGGCCAGCATGACATCACAGAGCTCTGTTACCTTCCCACTGAAGTGGTACCTATTTATATACTCACTTTGCATGCTTTCAAACTGCTAGGTTAGCAGGAGCTGGAGCAAGGAATGGGAGCTCAACCCATTGCAAGATGCTCAGGTCTCTTTCCAGCCAACAAACTCAGTGTCTTAACTGCCGAGCCACGCCGGTGCCCTGTGTAAGTCGAGGACTACTTGTAAATATATCTAAATATTATGTCCAGCCATGACATTCAAGATATTGCTGTAATAATCTATAGCATAGCTATGCTTCTGAAAGTTGAAATTAAAAAAAAAACATTTATTTCACCAGTTTCCAAAATTTGGACCTCTGTGTACTTTGTTCTAAAAGCAGGGTTGAATCCAAAACATTTTGCAAACTATTTTGATTTGATTTGACTCACATGATTTTAAATGATAATATCCTCCTAGTAATGTACAGTAGGTATTAAGTTATGGTTCCAAAGCAAAAAAAAAATGTTGGTCACCTTTGAATCTACTGAACATAGCAAGAATGTCATAGCAAGAAGTAATTATTTAAATTACTTTTTTTCCCAATGAGTTTTGAGGAATGACAAGGAAAACATGAGTACTTCTGTGGAGCTGGTGAAAAGAATAGATAGTTCAGTGACATGCATTCCGTTTTTAAATTAATCCTGAGTATATTTTTCATTCTGACCTCTCTTCACAAGTAGCAGGAATTCTGATCATCCCATACCTACTATGTTGAATAAAGCAGTTTTTATTTAAGTGCCAAATGTACAACTACAACTCTCCTTTTTTCTATTTCTCCTTCATAATCTAATAAGGCAGGATGGGCAAAATTATCAGTGAAAGTTGGTGGAGAAAATGAAGGACATATTTTTTTTCTAAAAAAGCAAACACAAAGACTATCCAGTGTTTCAAGAATGTTAAATTTTCAGCCGTGCAAAGGACGCTTATTTGCATATAATGTGCATGTGCGGATTGAGAGGTAGAGGCATATTCTAAAACAAACATTGAAATTGAACTAGAAATGTACAGTATCTCACTTTAGTTGAGAAGATGGCAGTCAAGGAACAGATATGGCAGAGCAAGCGGCTGTATAGATACTGTTTGTTAATGTTTAGGATGCTTCCTTAAAGCAATGTGCAAAACATTCTAAATCTAAACCACAATCACTTTGTTTCAAACAAGTAATTCCCAATCTGGTGTGTAGGCCGCCGAAAACCATTGTTTTCTTTTGATTTCCAGAAACTACGTTCTGTTTCCATGTCAAATCACTTCCAAACGCTTTAAGCAGGTTAATTTTTCACTGGAGACAGATGTTTTGCATTTTAAACAGGGCATTTTGTACTTGAAATTTGATGTTTCAAATTCAACGTGGATTTAAATGATTTTAAAAGCTGTGGCCAGCTTTGCGTCTTTGTCTTTAAATTCGATCAGAGGATACTCAAAATTAATCTTTGAAGTGGAGGACTGTCCTCTGAAAAATAGGCTATGTATGGCTCTCTCACATGATCGTTGTCCTTCGATCTAGCTTGACAGTGAGGCTGCATGACCAATCTGGACTTTGATGGGTGGGATTCTCCTTTTCAACTTCTTGAATCAGACTGATTTGTGATATATTATTATTCATTAGTTTAAAGCAGGAATGGGGTAAGCATTTAAAGCACCGGCTGCTTTAAATCTTATTTCTGATGTCTATAAAGTTCACATTTGGACTCTTTGAGGGAGATTGGTTGTCCAGAAGTACAAAATATAAATAAAATAAAACTATATTATTGAATGGTGGTGTTAAACTGCTGAGGAATGCTTTTCATCATAAAAATACAGGGAAACAGTATGCAAGCCTCTGCATATATGAACAGTTAAACAAACCAGCAGAACAGGCTTTTTTCTTAAAAACAGATGAAATTCCACTTCAACCCATATGCGTAATATCTTGATGTTTCTGCTCCATTGCCTGCCATTCCATTCTGAAAATATTAATCTAATAATAATTCAAACAGATATGCATCTGCCACATAACTCCCCAGACTTAAGAACTGTTAATAAGAAAGACAAAAAAAAAAAGGTGAACGTGGCAGTACCTGGTGACAGCAAAATAGAAGAGAAAGAATTGAAGGGGAAAAAATCACAAAATACAAAGGTCTGTAAATAGAAGTAGAAAATGACTGTGGCAAAAGAAAGCAAAGATAGTACCAACAGTAATAGGGGCAATCCCCAAAACATCTGGTGCACCACTTAAATCCCATCGGCACTGGCAAAAATCATCATCAGTCAATTGCAAAAGGCAGCTTTACTTGGAACATCCTGCAGCAATACATTTAACCCCATCAAACAACATCTACCTATCCCAAGTCCTTAGGAAGGACTCCATGGCTGGATAAAAATGCCAAATGCAATCTGGCTGACTGTGCAACCCAAATAAACAAACAAACAAACAAACAAACAAACAAACAAACAAACAGGTAGGTAGGTAGGTAGGTAGATAATAAATAAATAAATAGGTAGGTAGGTAGATAGATAATAAATAAATAAATAAATAGGTAGGTAGGTAGGTAGGTAGGTAGGTAGATAATAAATAAATAAATAGGTAGGTAGATAGGTAGATAGGTAGATAGGTAGATAGGTAGATAATAAACAAACAAACAAACAAACAAACAAACAAATAAATAAATAAATAAATAAATAAATAAATAAATAAATAAATAAATAAATTTCTTCCAGACCTAGTCTGCTCCCTATTTACAGTATGAACAAACCAATAAATCACTCTACTGCTCACCTGAATCTTCAGAGAGATAATATCGCTTAGGAGAATGATTATGTTTTTGCATCACAATGTAAAAACAAAAAGAATCCCTTCCTTAAAACAAAGCCAGCCAGATACTATTAAACATCCCTCAGAGGTGATTCATGTCCTGACAGAATGAAATCCTAATCAAGGGCACGAGGAAGGCAACAGTTGCTGTTGCATTTCCCCACTGTTTTGCTTCCTCTCCCACCAGAGCTGCTCTCCAAAGCGAGAGGCTTCGGCCTCCACTGACAGAGAATTGTTCTTTTCTTGCCAAAGGCAGAGAGCCACATAACATAGCATGTCTATGAAGCCAACAGTGTTGCTCCCAGAGGCAAAATATTTCTCACTTCAATAATAAATTGTGTAGTCAGACACCTGACAGACTTAAGGGCAAGTTGCTGGCTGCTTCTGCTCACTCTGTGGATTTTTAAATAAGGCCATTGCTGTGTGCCAAAATAAATGAAAGAGTATTTTTTAAGAATGCTGCCAGGGAGCCATTCACAACCCTGCTCAATAACCCTCTTCAGATAACATCTTCCCATAAAGTTCAAATTTAGCCGTCGGGATTGACCACAACGAAGGGAATTGCTTAGTAATTTCTCGCAAACGTTTTAGACCATGAGGGAATCGCTCATCTCACGCAAACTGACTAGTAACTTTCCCGACTGCACCTTTCAATCCAGTGGTCAGCAATTTACATAAAAACTTAATTAAAAAAGGGGGGGAGGTGTTCATCCTTGTGTCAACTGCCACCATATTTTCATTGCAACAACACAGCATTTAGATATTGGACAGGTGAAAGAAGGTTTCTATCCATTAGAAGGAGATTCAACATAATAATTATCTGTTCTTCAGGGTGTGATACAAAATACAACTATTCCGAGTGTGCCTATTGGAGTTATATTATAATGTTCATATCTCTGCCTGGGGCGGGTGTGTTCAGAGAGTGGGATTTTAGGGCACGTACCCTGCAGAGGTTCAGAGGGAAAGACGTTAAATCTGGCCTAAAAAGCAATTTTTTTATTCCAAGAGAGTTGTGAATACTTTGCAGATCCCCTCTGAAGATTCCCTTTGCAACCCAAACTCTGTTGTATTATGACAACCTGATGCTCTTTGATGGACTTTGAGTGAATGTTTGGCCTGTTCATATCCCAGAGACATCAATAATGCTGCTGATAGCCCATAAGGTGTTACTTTTGGTTCAGCCACAGCTTTCCAATTTGAAGTGTAAAAGTCAACAAAACTAGAGGCAATACATCTGTGGGGAAATACTGGATCTTTAGCCAGTAATTAAACAACAATTTTCCAAGTTGATGCCCCATTTCTAGGCAACCCTGTTTCCAATAAGATCAGGGAATTTGCTCCCTTCCTCCCCTGCACTGAAGAACAAATCTCAAATGTTGATTTGCACTGCTTCCAATGTACTATTCTTGGTTGATCACCAGTTGATCACCACATGGAGGACAACATTCCTATTTTGGCTGGCATCATCTCTGTTCCGCAATAGGAAAATCCTGGTTTTCAGAAATTCTCAATTCAGAAAAATATCCCAACAATATATTTGTCATTATTCATTGGCACCTTCAAATTTGGATTTCCAATTCAAATTGTAGACTGTAGATTAGACTACAATTTGCCTTGGTAAATATCCCTTTATAACCCATAGGTGGGATCTGGATTTATTAGAGCAGAACTCAGGAAACTGGCAGGATTTAAGCCGACCCATCCCACTTGAGTCCCACAGAGTCTGAATATGATCTGTTTTTAGAGATGCAGAATTTTATACTGGAATTAATTTTGGAGGACATCATTCTACATTGTAAGCAAATATCAAACTCCATTTCTGGGAAAGAGAGAGAGGAAAATAACTGTAATAACTTTAAGCAGAGCACTGGCAAAGCCTTTGTGAAGAACATGAAGGGGCATTTTATCATGCCTGATGGACATGTAAAAAAGTTTAAAAACTTTGGATGGAAATGCATACATCGATTCAGAAGATTTTAAAGATTCAAGTACAATTGAAACCTGACAATTATAGAACATAGAATAATAGGGCTGGAAGGGACTGTGGGGGTCTTCACATTCAACTCCCTGCCCATGGCAGAAGATTATATATCATTCCTGACAAATGGCTGTCCAGTCTCTTCTTGAAAACCTCCAGTTAGGGAGCCATTCCACTGGTTACTTGTTCTCACTGCCAGGATATTTCTCTTTAATTCTAGATTGTATCTGTCTTTAATGGTCTTCTACCTGTTACTACTTCTTCTGCCCTCAGGTATTTTAAAGAATACCTCATCTCTGTGACAGCCCCTCAAGTATTGGAACACTGCTATCATATTACCCCTAGTCCTTCTTTTTGTTAGGCTAGACATACCTAGTTCCTTCAACTGCTCATTGTATGGTTTATCCTCCAAACCCTTTATTATCTTTGTTGTTCTTCTCTGCACTCTTTCTAGGGTCTCTTTTCTTTGGAACTAATGGACAAGCAACTAGAAAATAGTCATGAAATTGCATTTTTATATATGAAACTGCAGTGGGACTCAAAAGTGGAAACGTTTGACGCAACAAAGGAATGGTTGAAGATGGTGGAACTTGTGAAGATGGCTAAATTAATTCTGAGTAGAGGGGGGGAAAGGAAATTTACATTCATTGTTGATTGTAAACCCCATATAAATGTTTTGCATAAAAAAGAAAAAATAAACTTATGATTTGTGGTTTTGGTGATAAACAAACCCCCTGGATAATAGAAAAAGAGTGAGCTTCCTTTTGTAATCGTACAATAAGAGATACCTTTGTAATTGTACTTACGTTTGCTGCAAGAGGAAATCTGCCTTTACTTTTTATTAGTTTGCATCAGTTTTTATGCTCTTTGTAAAATGTTTAATAAAAATGTTATAAAAAAAAGAGATTACTGGCAAGGTTTCAAGATGTCACCAGCTCCTTCCCATTCCTCCAGGTGGGAATGCAGCATGGCTTCAACACTGAAGCCAGAATGTTGGGGATACAGTACTTTTTGTACAGGTAGTCTTCATTTACCAACTGCCTTGTGTTCTGACTCTTCAAAGAAGAGTCTAAAACCCCCCAGCTTTGTGACCAATCACTTGCATTTTTATGCTGGTTGCATCATCCTACAGTCATGTGTTCACCATTCAGTGACTTCGCAACTGTTGCGGTGTCCCGCAACACTTGTCTGCTTCCCAACCAGTTTCCACAAGCAGAGTTAATAGAGAAGGCAGAAGTAAAAACTTAAGCCACAGTCATATGATGTTCCACTTAACAACTGTGATGCTTTGCTTAATCACCAAAGGGGAAGTGAGAATGCAAATATGTTATGGTTGTGTGGTTTTTTTGCTTAGTGATGGTGACACATAGTGACAGTTGCTGGTCCCATTATGGTTGCTAAGTGACAACTACTGCAGACGCTTGCTTCCCCTACTGCTTTTTGCCTCTAACAACAATAATGCCTTCCTTCCTTCCTTCCTTCCTTCCTTCCTTCCTTCCTTCCTTCCTTCCTTCCTTCCTTCCTTCCTTCCTTCCTTCCTTCCTTCCTCCTCTTCCTCCTCCTCCTCCTCTTGCAGGACTAACATGGCTCAATTGAAAGGGTTTCAGTGTTCCCATAATTCATTGTATGGTGAGAACTAGTATTTAGCCCCATGGAAAGCTTGGTCTGTTTTGGATTAAATTTAAATCTCCAGAGGTTAGCTGATTGGGTCACCTTTCCACAACACACCATGTAACTAGTTAAGCTATTAATGGGAACAGGGCCAATGGTTTTATTTACACACTATATTTAATCTGTTTTCTGAATTAAATTTTTTTTTCTGAAATCATGCAACACACTAAAGCATAAATTAATTAAAAACAAGTTTAATATTCACCAGGCCAAGCATATTATGCAAATGCATTGGCCGTATCTTTAACCTGGTTAAGTGTGTTGTGTGGACACATTTATTGGGAAATAGATGATAGTGTATTTTCTACTCTGTGATGTACTGTTGCAGAACAATAAGTCAGTTTTCATTTTCAAAAAATATCAACATGAGTACAAGGTGGTCAAGTACCTAAATCTGATTTAAACAATACTTTAGGGAGCTACATTTCTTTCACATTGCTTGTGCAAAATCTTTTTTTTTTTTGGGACAGGAAACCAGCTACTGCAAATACATATTATGTCGCCTAAAGCAGTACAGTCCATCTGGCATTGAGCTTCAGAAATTACATCATCCAGTCTGTTTCTCCTTCATGAATTAGAAATAATGTTGATTAGCACTCTATCGTTCATTTATTTATTTGCAATACTACAACTTCAAGACACAAATTGTAGAAGATACTTGTGGGAAAAGAAGCTGGAGAATCCATAATTTGAATAGTAGTCCAATCCAATCCAGTCTAGTTATAACCCTCTTCCAAATGCCTTCTAATTCTTCCCTATTGACATTAAACCATGACAATCTTTTTCATGAGTTTTGGGGTACTTATGGCCCTCATGTTGTGCTCACCTGGTAAAGCATAGCAATACAATAGCAAACATGAAATTTGACCAATCATAATGTGCCTTACTTAGAAATAAAGTTTCATAAGTGTCTATGTGTATTATAGTTTGTGATCATAATCAGCTGCCTTATGCCAAGTCAGATTAATCCAGAATTTGAATGTGGATCTAGGGTAGAACAAAATTTGTGGCACTGTTATGCAACCATCCTATGGATTTAGCTTTTAATTTCTTAAGTCAACACCAATGAAGACTCCAAATTAACCCACAACAGCTATACCTTCCCATCAGAGTTTTTCTGATTTCTATCTTGCTGCAGGTTAACTCACATATGCATATTTTAAAAATGAAACAAATAGATAGAATAACAAAGTTTAGGCTTATATTCAGCCTCTTGGTTATTGATGGAGATTCCTTAATTAGCCTGATGAATCCAAAATAGGTTTATCAAATGGAATGAATAATCCCTTATAAGACAGACAGCAGTTCTACCTTCAAGTACAACAAGCATAGCCTCAACATAAATGTTTAAAAATCTATCTTGAATATAGACGTAAATCACAGGAGAACACTTAATTGGCTCTCTGGGGTCCAGGGATAGTCTTGGGATAGCAATACTTATCATCCTCAAGAATTTGTCTGTCTCATTCTCAACTTGTTAAAAAAAGGTTGTGATTTGCTCAGAACACTTGAAAAATGATTGAAACTTGTCTGCAGTTTTTGTCTATCCTAACAGTTCAATATCATTCTCAGGCCCATGAAAAGTACATAAAACGCCTCATGTTGCTGACATTGGTATTAATAGGAAAATGATGCTATTTACTCTCTTGACAAGCACACTTTATATGCCGAGTTTAGGCCCTAAACTATATAAAGCTTGGAACCTCTTGTTAAAAAGTTACACCAGAAGGTCTCATAAAGGTGCATACCAAATAAGGACCTTGGAGTGCTACAAAAAATCATAAACACACACACATGTATTTTTAATTGCATAAAATCCATTTAAAACTATACATAAAATTTGCTACACAAGATTTTAAAAATTACAGTCCCATAAAAGCCACACAAAATTTTAAAAGCCAATAAACCCCCAAACCCTGAACAAACTTAAGTTTTGTGAGGTTCTGCGGATTGCCTTGGAGATGAAGCCCTAAATTGTAGCTTGTTTATCTTATGCCTACATTTGACATTGCACTTGGTTTACAAAATGTGTATTTTAGCATTTTCTCATAACACTGATTAGAAGCTATTAGTATGTTATAATAATAATAATAATAATAGTAATAACAACAACAACAAAACAACAACAAAAACAACAACAAAAACAATAATAAATAATAATAATAGTAATAATAATAATGTTGGGAGGGACCTTGGAGGTCATCTATTCCAACCCCCTGCTCAGGTAGGAAATTCTTTACCATTTCAGACAAATGGCTGTCCAGTCTCTTCTTAAAAACTTCCAGTGTTGGAGCATTCACAGCTTCTGGAGGCAGTTGTTCCACTGATTAATTGTTCTAACTGTCAGGAAGTTTCTCCTTAGTTCTAAGTTGCTTCTCTCTTTGGTCTGTTTCCATCCATTGCTTCTTGTCTTGCCTTCAGGTGCTTTGGAGAATAGCTTGACTCCCTCTTCTTTGTGGCAACCCCTGCGATATTGGAACACTGCTATCATGTGACCCCTTGTCCTTCTCTTCATTAAACTAGACATACCCAATTCCAGCAACCGTTCCAGCATTGCTCTCACAGTGCATCTTATTTTAAAATTTCCCTGAACTCTGTGCATACAGTTATTTAAAGTAGTAATATATTGTTTATTATTATTAGACTGATTAGTGTGCTATTTAAATAGCTTTGTGTTTTCTGCTGAAGAATTTATTAAACTAATAATATAACGTCATTCTGTGCTGTTATGTCGTTTCAAGTGAGAGTTTTGGGGTTCCTACCCTATGATTTTAGAGCAGGGGTCCCCAACCCCCCGTCCCTGGACCAGTACCAGGCTGCGGCATGCCAGCAACTGGTCCGCACAAACAAGAAAAGCCCCATCTGCAGGATGCAGGCAGCACACAAAGCCACGCACTCTCCGGTCCACGGAAAAACCTTTCTCTGTGGAACCGGTCCCTGGTGCCCAAAATGTTGGGGACCTCTGCTCTAGAGACTCTAAAAAGATGATTAGGGGACTGGAGGCTAATACATACAAAAAATGGTTGAAGGAATTGGGTATGTCTAGTTTAATAAAAATAAGGATTGGGGTGACATGTTAGCAGTGTTCCAATATCTAAGGGGCTGCCACAAAGAAGAAGGGGTCAACCTGTTTTCCAAAGCACCTGAAGGCAGGACAAGAAGCAATGGATGGAAACTAATCAAGGGGAAAATCAACTTAGAATTAAAGAGAAATTTCCTGACAGAACAATTAGTCAGCGGAACAGAAGTTGTGGGTGCTCCAACACTGGAGATTCTTAAGAAGAAATTGGACAACTATTTGTCTGAAATGTTACAGGGTTTCCTGCTTGAGCAAGGGGTTGGACTGGAAGACCTCCAAGGTTCTTTCCAATTCTGTTATTCTGTTAAGATTCTGTTATTCTGACTTGCTAAGTTGTCTGATTGGCAAGTGCATTCCATTTTCAAGAAACTATGGGCAAAAAGAATAAATCCTATTATTAACTCAGGGTCATCCTTTTTATTTATTTATTGTGATTTTCCCTGATGTTGTCATGATTCCCTAAAGTTCTGGTGAGTTTTTTTTTAATAAGAAGAATTGCAGACATTCAGCAAAAAACAGAAAAAAGAAAGATGCATATGGTAAGGTCTGTCAAGTCCCCCGATGCATTAAAGCAACATTAATCATTATCGTTCCAATCTAGGAGCTACGCAGTGATGAGAAGAAATGGTAATTGATTGCCATCCCTTTTCTCAGCTATTCTTGAAGGCTGATACGGGAAGTCGCCTTACTCAGAGAGGCAATTTCCCTGTGACTTTGGACAGACAAAAACAACACAGCATGTTCTTGTCCAGTACCTGTACTACTAGCATTCATGCTAGACTCATCTATTACTGCATAAATACCCAAGGCACACAGGACAATGTTATACCACCCTTTGCTTTCAACTACTAACCTTCCTATAACATATAGTGTTGCCACATTCTGTGCAGCAGTACTAATATTTTTCAGATGATGGCTTGTACTATAAACTAGATTAAACGAACATCTAGTTCACTATATTAGAGTTCATTGTAACTTGACAGATATAGTTTTCCGTATGCTATCTGTTGCTCCTATCCCTTCTTTAAGATTCTTTTAGAACCTCACTTGCATATATATACTTTTAGTTTTTAATTCATATATCTATTATGTTTTCTAGATTTCCATACTATTTTGGAGATTTTTATGTTTACTCTTGATGCCTCCTTTATGTTGTTTTTTTCATGACTTCACCCCAGCCTTCTCAGGCTGGTGCATAACCATAATAAAGATTTAATGTATTTGATTTATTGAATCGATTGTCATCGATCTGTATGCACAGAGTTCAGGGAAATTGCAAAATAAGATGCACTGTGAGATCAATGCTCCAGTGGACGAAGAAGATTTCTGGGGTTTCTCCAAGCCAACCTTTGGCCAACGGCAACCCAAACCCATCTAACTGTTCTCCAGTGCACGGACAGGGGTCTCAAAACCCTAGCACTGATCTTTCAAAGGTTATTTGAGCATGTAATGATCAAACAAACCTAAAGTGGCTGCTATGCTGTTAAGAAATAAGAAATCATTTGAGGGCGCAGGTGTTTCTGATAAAGAGCAGAGCTGGATCTGAACATTAGAACATGGTTTTGACCAAACACAGACTCAAAATACATTAAAGCAAACTTGCATTTGCTGTTTTTCTGCCACTGATGTGGCAGCTTTGCACAGAGCCTTATAGATCCAGTAAAAGACCACTTCACTAACTTCTGATGCAAGCAGTTGGCTGACCCTTTTTATTTTATTGATTTATTAAATTTATATGGTGGCCATCTTGCTATCCAGCAATCCCATCAATTTATATGACCCTTGCTGTGTGTGTGCTCTAATGGGTGCCAACTCAAAATGTATCATTGCAACTGCTCCTGCAATGAGATATATTCCTTTGCCCCAACACTATATTAATTTCCTTAAATTCTTCTACAAGCTTCTTCTACAAAGGCATCTTACTGTCACAGAGCATTAACCATTTTCTGTAATGTAAAATGAGGCCTTTTTCTGCCATTGCCAGAACATCTAGAGCTATAAGCTTAATTGTATGAGTAATGGTACATATTCAATTTGGAACAGCCTAATTCTTGATGATGGGATTAGCTGTTTGAGATTAAGGGCTAAGCTTTCATTAAGATGATAAACCACCTTTTAGACTCTTCCATTTCAGATGGATGGTATGCATGTAAAAAAATCAGCTGGCTGGAGAGATCTTGGAGAGAACATAATCATGACTCCACAGAGGAAGATAGCTTTGTGAGAAAAAATTCCAGCTTGAGTGTTTTCTGCTGATCCCTCATGGAAGCTACTTGGTCGTGGTGCCCTCCCGTTAAGACATGAAGTGGAAGACTGGTCAACTCAATGAGAATGGACCAACCCCCCCCCCTCCAGGACTCTCTCTGATCTGTGCATCACATGTAGCCCCAAATTCTAGGTTTTTACAGACCCCAGGACATCCTATTAACATTTGGCAGCAAATGCCCCAAATCAGCAGTATGATTTCTTTCTGATTTTCTTTGAAGAATTTAAGGAAATATGACATGCTGTTTAGGTGAGAGCCAATTGGTGCAGTGATTAAGACATTAGCCTAAACTGGAAGACCATGAGTTCTAGTTATGCCTTGGGCATAAAGACAGGTGGATGACTTGGACTAGTCACTCTCTCTTAGACCTAGAAAAGAGGCAATGGCAAACCACTTCTGAAAAGCCTTGCCAAGAAAATTACAGGGATTTGTCCAGGCAGTCTCTAAGAATTGGACACAACTGGAAGGAAAAAAAAGTGTTTAGGTAGGCGATGCCCCACACCTTCAGCAGCTGGCAACACCTGGGTGGTAGGCTACATTAGGAAGTTGTGAAAACCATCCCAGGTGAAGCTGGTGGGAAGCCCTTTCCTTGTGGTTGCCAAGGAAATGGCCAAGGAAACATCGTGAAGTTTGCAGGAGGAATTAAGTTTGATTCAGAAGAAACTTTGGCTTCTTATCTATCAAACCTGTTAAAGCCTGTGCAAAATCTGATTTTACCTCTTTGTATAACGTCATGGTATCATTCCCCAAGCCCTTGGCCCCTGAAAATAATGCTTGAAGTTCAGCGATAATCACACTGGTACATGTAGAAGAGATGTAGCTGAGAGGGAAATACTATTTTGAATAGCAAACAGACTGTAGACACATCTTGACACCAGCAGCATGCAGCTAGGCCGCGCAGGGGTGTCAAACTGCCGGCCCACAGACCGGTTGTATCATGCGGAGGCCACGCCCACCCCAGCTCCGGCAATGCGAAAAAAGTCACGATTCGTGACACCCGTGAGCTAGGCTGAATCAAGTTCAGAGCAGCTGTGCTAGACTGAGATAGAAGGTGACTACGAGAGAAAAAAAATCCAGCTTTGCATAAACAGTGTGAAATTTTGGTGCAGGGGTCTTCAAACTTGGCCCTTTTATGATTTGTGGACTTCAACTCCCAGAATTCCTCAGCCAGGCACGCTGGCTAAGGAATTCTGGGAGTTGCACAAGTCATAAAAGGGCCAAGTTTGAAGACCCCTGTTTTGGTGGATGTTAGTGACAGCAAACATAGGCTGTTGAGGTTCTTGGGTGGTGGTGGTTAAAGTAATAATGTAGAGATATTTGACTCAGATAAAGAAACTATTCATTATTGTTAGATATGCTGTAGTCTAAACACATTTTGCAAGTTTGATCATTAATGGGGAGAACGGTTTAAAAATAATCACCACTACCAAGACAACTGGATTGGTAGTGGTATTATTGTCTTCTGTATCTTCACTCCCATTTTTAGCAGCTTATGGCTTCCTAGGAATGAATCTGTTCTCATTTCTCCATATTGACTTGTTACCATATGCATTAACTGTAAGAAGAATAGAAAATTAGATATTCAATGAGTCTTTTTTTCCTGCTATAGTTAAAAGAAAACTGATGGCTTTTGGTATGGTTAGTGTAATAGTTTTTCTAGCCTTATCTTGAACTGGATGCAAAATTAAGATCCAAAATCTCAGCAAAATAAATGCACCGTGATTTGCTAGTTATATGTAACTACTGCTTCAAACGTTCTAGCGTTTGGAATAATTTATCGATTAGCTGGTATCTAAGGAGAATTATACACTACATCTTTTGTTGGATTATCATAATACATTTTTAAATTACATGTACTTGCTGATACTAATTAATGTTGCAGAAGTATTAAATAAATGGAAGTAAACAGTAATTGAAGGGACTCTTTCTGTCATTCAAATTAACCATTACAAAGAGAGATCTCTGAAAATGATGTACAATCTTGAAAATATATTAAATTATTCAGGAGCAAAGGGATAACACATTTACATAGTACCCAAACAATTAAATTATGTGTATGAGTTGGGATATTGTATTGTACATATAATTATAGACCTAATTATGTAGACTTAATGAATATATTTGTAGAGATTAGGTCTTTGATCAGGATTTGCAGATTTGGATTTGAATCTCTGTTTAGCCACCAAATTCACTAAATAAAGCTGCATCTTAAAATCTCTGAATGAGTTGGAAAGGTGATCAAGGACAACATAGTTGCACCTCTAACAAATAACTCTCCAATCTCTGCTTAAATCCTTCCAGCAAAATGTCTATCATTTAACCACTTTTACTATTAAGATGTTTCTTCTAATATTTAGAATATTTACTTCCTGCAGTTTTATCCCCGATGGCTATAATCCCTTCCTTGAGGTGCCTGTGGTGGCGCAGTGGTTAGAATGCAGTACTGCAGGCTACTTCTGCTGCCTGCTGGCTGCCTGCAGTTTGGCGGTTTGATTCTCACCCGCTCAAGGTTGACTCAACCTTCCATCCTTCTGAGGTGGGTAAAATGAGGACCCAGATTGTTGGGGGCGATATGCTGACTCTGTAAACCACATAGAGGAGCACTGTGAAGCGGTATATAAGTCTAACTACTATTGCTATTGTTATTCCTTAGATCAACAAAGATCCATTCCATCTTTTGCTGGCAGTTTAACTGAGGTTTGGAGATCTAATCTATTCCTAGTACCTTCAGAGCAGGATTTCAGGAATTCAGCTAGAAATCCAAAGCTCCACTCATTTCATTTTTTTTTAAAAAAGGGGAGGAAATATACATCTACTGTGCAGTTCCTGTAAGACTGAAGTCCAGAGTCTAAAATCAAGCATTTACACCACTACCTATTTTGCAACCTTGTGGCACAATCCAAATAAAATATGCCCACCTGAGCAGCTTGATATAAGATGCAATGTATCATGAATTGGAGGTAGAGAGGTTGAGGGGGGCGGGGAAACTAGAAATAAGATTGGATTAAAAAGAAATAATGTGACACCATTATTATTACTATCATTACAACTATTCAGTTCATCATTGGCAGTTTGGCAGTAAACGATTTAATTGGGTTTCCATATATTAAAAGTTCACTTTGATTAATTTTGCCTTTAGTACTAAAGCAGCTCAATTGGGTATGTATTAAATATATAAAAATCAAAGCCTCCCTGGAGTAATCTTTAATAGAAAAATCTGAAAGGAATTATTCAATTAAAGTGGTGATAGTGAAAGATGCCCCTGGTTAAAAATTCATACATATATTTTAGTGATAGCATACCTCAAGCAAAACTTTATATGTGTACATTTGTGTTATTCAGCAGTTTATAAATCACAGTGCAGCAACCTGTGATTTGATTCACTGATGAAATATGAACAGAAAGTGCTAAAATAAAATTCCCTGTTTCCTATCTAACAATGTCAAGTTGAATAATTTTCTCAAGCAGTCTGGTACGAAAATGATTCTCATTTCACTGACTAAGCCCAAACTGGCATTTCATTCTGATTATCCACAAATGGATATACTCTGAAAACAGTGTCAATGATGCAGTATTATACACAATATTATAATGTATTATTTATATTTATTAATCAACCTGATAATAAACACTGAAACTTTAAAAAAGAAATTTCTTTTTAAAAGACACTGTCAGTATGACTAAACCAGGGTTCTTCAAACTTGGCCCTTTTATGATTTGTGGACTTCAACTCCCAGAATTCCTCAGCCAGGCACGCTGGCTGAGGAATTCTGGGAGTTGAAGTCCACAAGTCATAAAAGGGCCAGGTTTGAAGACCCCTGGACTAAACTATTCTCCCTTTATTCAAAGAACTTCAACTTCAACTGGGAACCATGCTAATCTTTGCACAAGCCAATTGAAATATGCAAGAGAATTCTTAGACCCAAGGCATTCTAACGCAGCAGCAGCAAAAGACCTATAGACTTAAACTCTATGTACGGTCCTATCAAGATCCTAACAGCATCTACTCAACACATAATATTTTCCTCATCACAAAATGACAACCAAATAAAGTAGAGCTATCTCCGTATCAATTTAAAATCTAAAAACCAGCTTCAGTTCTGCAATCACAGGACAAGACAACTCCCATCCAATGAACCGCCCCATAACATAGTTGTCAGCACCACAGATGACCCAAGAAGCCATCAACATATAGATAAAACAGCAATACTTTATCAACCAAATAATCTACCAGCAACAAGGTATCAATCACTTAGAAAACAATATCCTGTCTCCAGTAGGACTACTCCTTCCAAACACCCACCAAGCAGGTACCAAGCACCCACCAGTGCTAGGCTGCGTTAACAGAGGGATAGAATCAAGATCACATGAAGTGTTAATACCACTTTACAATGCTTGGTAAGGCCACACTTGGAATATGCATCCAGTTTTGGTCACCACAACGTAAAAAAGATGTCGAGACTCTAGAAAGAGTACAGAGAAGAGCAACAAAGATGATCAGGGGACTGGAGGCTAAAACATATAAAGAACGGTTGCTGGAATTGGGTATGTCTAGTTTAATGAAGAAAAGGACAAGAGATGATATGATAGCAGTGTCCCAATATCTCAGGGGCTGCCACAAAGAAGAGGGAGTCAAGCTATTCTCCAAAGCACCTGAAGGCAGGACAAGAAGCAACCGATGGAAACTAATCAAGGAGAGAAGCAACCTAGAACTAAGGAGAAACTTCCTGACAGTTAGAACAATTAATCAGTGGAACAACCTGCCTCCAGAAGCTGTGAATGCTCCAAC
This sequence comes from Azemiops feae, assembly GCA_023970755.1. NCBI lineage: Eukaryota > Metazoa > Chordata > Lepidosauria > Squamata > Viperidae > Azemiops > Azemiops feae. Next base: position 93,314 of record JALGBA010000894.1, read on the forward strand.
ACTGGAAGTTTTTAAGAAGAGACTGGACAGCCATTTGTCTGAAATGGTAAAGGGTTTCCTACCTGAGCAGGGGGTTGGACTAGATGGCCTCCAAGGTCCCTTCCAACATTATTATTATTATTATTATTATTATTATTATTATTATTATTATTATTATTATTATTATTATTATTATTATTATTATTATTATTATTATTATTATTATTATTATTATTATTATTATTATTATTATTATTATTATGGGTCATTGCACAGTCAGCCAGATGTTCAGACTGGATTTGGCATTTTGTCTACCTATCGCACTAATGCTGTTATTTAGTTTGGTGATGAGACATCTACAACTCCCCCCCCCCAAAAAAAAAAACAAATTGGGGAACTTCAACAGTACATTTCATTTTGCCCTAAAAGTGATAATGAATGGGGAGCAAGATTGCACAGGGCTACTACACTCCCAAACTCTACATGTTGCTGTGTTTTTCTTCACAGTCTTTACCTATTGACAACTTATAAAATGCAGAACAATGAATGAATTATGTGAAGAATATATACATGGACTTGGCTTCCCTGGTTCATGTTCTCTTGCTGGATTCTGCAGTCATAGACATACATAATCAAAAAAATAAGATGAATTAATTTAGGAAGACTAATCTCCAATATACTTAAGAAATATATGCAATGAACTTGAAATATATATATTTGCAAGCTTAGATGGATTTTTACATTTTGAATGTTTTACTTTTTAATTTTACTTCTTTTACCTTCTGTATATTTTAAATGTTTAGATGTTGTGAGTTATCCTGCAAAAGTCTGATTTTAAAAGGTGGCATGGGTTTTTTGTGTTTTTTTAAATTATGTTTTTATTTTCGGTCTATGAGGGAAATAAAATTGATTGATTGAGCAATTGCCCCTGATGTAAATGGATATGAACAGAAATTTAAGAATTACACAGTATGTCTCTTAGCTATATGGCAACATCAAAATGAAAAAAAGTGTTATTAAATACCCTCTTGCATGCCTTAGCGTAATGCTATCAAATCTTCATCCATAAACTTAAATCTCTTTCTTCAGCCATTAGTGCTGCTAATCATTTATTTACTTACAGGGTGCCTGTACTGGTAAAGTAAATTAAATACATTAAGAAGTTGTATATATTCGTAATGATTCACTCACCATAGTCAAAGATCATGATGCATATGTGTGTATGTGTATACACACACACACACACACACACACACATGCACATATAGGCAACAAGATATCCACTATAGGATTATAATCTGTGTTTTATTTTATAAATGCTTTCCATTGAATTTATGTAGTCCTCTAATATTTCTTTCCAGACCCGACAGTCACTTAATTCAAATTGCTAAACTCAAACTGTGCAACCTCTTCAATATCTTGGCTCCATTCCAATGCACATGACATCATGACTCCTTAAGAATGATTACTGAATGTTAAAATAAAAAGGAAATGGGGATATTTTAGCATTCCAGCTAGCAGAAATATTTCATAAATGAAAAGATAATCTATCTTTTACAATGAACATTTGGCAGAGGGTATTGGACACAAGGCCTACAGTGACCCAGAAAACAAAACATAACACGGCAATATGTTCAGGTCAGAGGTAGATGCTGTCTTCTGTGGAGCAGTGTAATATGTTAAGTCATGCATAATCATTTTTTAATTGTTCCACCTTAAAAATGTTATGTTGACATCAGAATTTGATGGAACAGTCTGATAGAAGATTTACAATCAAATCGGATCAATCTTTATTATAGTCCTAGACCAGGTGGTGAGGTAGAGACATTAAAAAGAATACAAATTTAAAAGATATCTCTCTCTCTCTCTCTCTCTCTCTCTCCCCCTCTCTCTCTCTCACATACACACACACAAATACACACACACACACACACACACATTTGCAGATCTTCCTTGTATGACGAACTAGGGGCACACTGAATCTAACTCAGCCTGCCAAATCCCAAGATCAACCAGTAGTCATTGTTTGACAAAATTTTGAGCCCTGTGCTACAAAACCTGGAAACATTGTGTTTGTTTGTTCGTTTGTTTGTTTGTTTTAGTCATAACATCTCTGGTTGGAAAAGACTAGAAAAGAGAGGCTGAAAGTCAACCTCAGTTTTTATTTATCCTTGAATTAGAGAAAATAAGTTTCTGGGGTGTAAGATAAGCCAAAGTAACACACATATGTGTGTGTGTGTGTCTTGAAATTCTTGGGAACTTTTCTTCCCCTGCAAAAAAGGATTCTCTTTTGCTACATTATTTTCAAGGAGATTTTTTTTCTTCTTGGATATGGTTTGGAGCTTTATTGTTGGAGCGGGCAATTGATGCTACAACGGCTAACTATAGTTGTTTTCTGTAACACTGCTTTCCATCTTTCTCCGTAAAGCTGCTCAGCTGTCTCAATCCCCCTCAAAGCCCTCGAGATGGCTTCTCTTGGAACTGAATTAAAGTGTGGGAAGCAGAGGTGGTGCAGAGATGACTATAAAATGACAGAAGGTGCACAACACACATTTGTGAGCTGCCTCATCACTAAATAAGTGGATGCTACATTCCTTCCATCAGAGCCTCTCTTCTCCTCTGAAAAAAAGTTCAAAGACTTTTTAAAATGTACTTTGACCACTTGGGTCACATATCAACATACAGTAAATTAATGCTACCAGTGAAACTGATTGATAAACATCTAGACTTTTCCAGAATCTTGTCACAAGCAAGTCTAGCTTGACTTAAAGGTGGAGAATGCTTCTGCCTGAAGAACTTCTAAGAATAAATGGTCTAATACAGCCCAAATGATTTCACTTATGGGTCTCTCTTTCAACAAATGGCTAATCTTTCACACCACAAGCAACTGTGTTTCAGTATCAGCCATTAAACCTGCTGCAGCTGGATAAATGGCCAATTTTGAATCACTGTTTGCTTCTGGGGCTTTGATGGGGCAAAGCATTGTGTCCAATATATGTTCAGTTTTAATGGCTATGGAATCAGGTACCACTGAATGGGTTACAACAATGCTGGGAAGATAATTTGAATTTTTATTTCTCAGGCCATTCCATTTGGTCCCGTGGGAAGTAACTCCTGTGATAAAGCTCTAGAAAATTCTTTGAAAATGCAGCAAATAGTCAATCAGCCTGTATTCAGAATGGACCATTGACCTATTGGAAATGCTGCTAAGGCACATTTCTGCATATCGGGTGGAAACGTCCATTCATTGGTAGGTTTTGATAGGATATCCAAATGCTAATGCTGCTATGTTAGAATCACTTATATTTTCATCAAATTATGTTTATTGGATATCTAGAAGGACTGTAATGGAAATATTAAAACTAAGAAACTCTTCCTTTTGTTGCAACTAAATGTTGGAAAAACCCTTCAGGTTGGTCCAAGACTGTCTGGTATGCTGAAGGGTGGAGTAAAACCCTTGCACATGTCAAACTGAGATTACTAAAGGCTCAGCCACACAGATTGTTTTGAGCAGGAGCGGTCTCCACTCAAAGCCGTGGTTACAAGGCTACAAGAGGTAGCCTTCTCATCTATTTTTTTTTTTTACTATTTTGGATTTTGAATCATTTTTTTTTTGTCCTTTCTTTTCTCAGACCTCTTTATGAGTTGCGTGAAGAAGCATGTCCCTTTATGAACTGCTTCTGCATTTCCTGCCTATCAGTCTAATTTTATCCCACCGGACACAGTGTTAATTGCCTGGATGTAGCTAATGAATCTGTTGTCCGTTGTGTAAATAGCCAGCCGAGGCCTGTAGGGAAGCTTGAACTACCTTGGGATTATGTGGAAGGGGAGTGAAGGGATGCGTGCGTGTGTGTGTGTGTGTGTGTGTGTGTGTGTGAATGTGCACGGAGAATCAAATTCTATTCCCCCCACCCCACCTGCTCACATAATGGTGCAAATCTCCTTGCTGAGAGTGCTGTTCCAAAGAACCCCATGGGGGCTTCTTTTGAAAATGCAAATTAGTTTGAAAGGATTTTTTCCCCCCTTGGAAAATGGCATAGGAAAACAAAGAATCCTAGTCTTTTCTATCTTTTGAATAACGTCACACACTTGCCAAAACAAAAGTACAGAGGACAATATTGAAAGCACCCATACCTATCTATATTCATGTTTCTGTGCTTAACCATCTCAGAAGTGGTGATGCTCTACCTATCGCTATTTTTCTGTAGATCGTTGTTGCTCTCGTAAGCATGTCAGTTCATCTGATTTACTTCTAGGAATGCTAAATAGAAACAAAATCTAGTTTTGCCTTGCATATCTACCTTTGCTCATTGGGTCTTCTTAGAAACCTGAGAGGCATTTAACTTTGCTACATCATTTTCCAAAACGTTTAATAATATATACTAATATTTATTTTTTTGTAGCTGCTGCAAACTGAAATACCCCAATTTCATTAACTGTGCAAAGTTTGTTTGTTTGTTTTAAAGTAGCTATTGAGGCATTTGTACTCAACCTTTTTGGTCCACAAGTGTACCATGAGATTGTTTACCGACTCTTCCCTTTTTAATGAGAAAGGAATAAACTTTAATCCATAAGAAAACAATTACCTAGCAGCGCCCAGAATGTTGCACCTTGATTTATGGATAATGCTGCATGTAATTGTATTGGCTTACATATAGAGCGCTTGTAAATTGCATGCTAATGAATTTAATATGACGTGGTCAGTTTTATGAAAAGAGGGATTGTCTGTGATGATTCTGCCCTCCAATTTTAAGAGCATTAAAAAAGGATGGGGCTGCTGAAGGGTTGATCAGACAAGGAAGGCTACAAATTTGCTGCCGCATTTGTTCTCTGTAGTGTTTTGAAATAGATGTACGCAGAGGCTGCTGTTCAGTTGGGTTGGTATTGCACATCATAACTTGCCGAGGAGAGGGAGAAGGATACACACACACAAACACACACACACAGAGTTACACATAAAAGGCAGAACCAAGACCAGTTTGGTGTGCCGGTAGTAGTTAAAGTACCAGGCTGGAAATTGAGAGACTGTGAGATTTAGTTCTGCCTTAGGCACAAAGTCAGCTGTGTGGACTTGGGCCAATCTTAGGAAACCGGCAATAACAAACTACAACAGTTTGTTTAGTGACCATTCAAAGTTAAAATGGCACTTAAAAATGTGACTTATGACTTATTTTCCACAGTTATGACCTTGGCAGCATCCCCATGATCATGTGATCAAAATTACTAACTGATCAGCTGCAGTGATTCACTTAACTGTGGCAAGAAAGGTGGGCAAAAAATGGGGCAAAAGTCACTTAACAAATGTCTCACGTAATGTCAGAAATTTTGGACTCAATTGTGGCCATAAGTCAAGGACTCCCTGTATAGTACAATCAAGAAAATTGGAGAGACTTGTCCAGGTGGTCACTAGGAATCAACACTGACTTGAAGGCGCGGGGGGGGGGGGGGGGGGGGGGGGGGGGGCGGGGGGATTCAAGCACCTAAGAGAAAGTATTTGCAGCAAATGATCCGTATGCATTAAGAGAAGTATTAGCTCCTACTCTTTTTCTATACCTTTCCTAGTTCTTCCTGGAACAGAATCCACAATAAATTTGTACCCATTTCTGAGTCTGGTATGTTTAAAGACCCATGTCTTTTGTCAAATACAAAAAGGCCATGAATTGATCATCATTCCAAATCTGCCTTGGAAATCCCTTAACTAATTGTGCTACTGGTCCTCACATTTCTTTCTGAGTACCGAGCAATCCAATTAAATCACATCCATCATTGTTGTTATTATTCAAGCATTCTGCTTCTGCTGTCCTCCTACACTAGGATCGTGAGCTAGGATGCACCCCAATCAGTGAGGGAAGACAAGCCAAGGAGCAAAATGATGCTCTGGAGAAAGCTACACGGAAAGAACAAGATAAATGGGCAGACACCACCAGCATTTAGGTGTGCCTTTAATGAAACCAAAGCCATCCTCTCCAAAGGAGGGAGGGAGGGAGGGGGGGGGAGAGAGAGATTTATCTGCAGAACAAATCTGCATCTGAAAGGATTGCAGCAAAGTAGACAAGATGAGAAAAGGATTGGTGGGCATCTGCTGAAGATCCAGCTGGGCTTTCAGACCGAGTAAGAGATCGCCAGAGAGGAGCAGTTATTGTCGGCTTTATTGTCCTTACAGTGCCAGTCAAAGCCATTTCTATTTTTGCAGGCCTTTGAATGTTGATTTTTAAATTATTATTTGTGTCACACTGGAACTTTTAAACTCTTACTTCTGACTGCCTTGCTTCTGTTTCATTGGGTTTAATTGTAGATTTGATTGGTTGTTTTAGGAAAAATGCATTCTTTTGTTTTGAGTTCAGATTTCAGCTAGATATTTTAAATGTTTGTAAGACAGCACGGGAGCACAAGGGAAAACATGGAACTAAGATTAAATATAAAGAAGACCGACCTAATGATAGCAGGCAGAGCAATCGGTCTTTGAACCGACAGTGAAGATACCGAAGTGGTGGATAGCTGCCACCTTTTATGATCAACCATCAACAATAAAGGAACAAACAGTCAAGAATTATGCCACAGTCCAGCACTAGGTAGAACATCCATGAAGGCCTTAGAAAAGATTGTGGTGGTCCGTCAGCTGCCAACAGAGCTAGCAGCAGTCAGACGAGGAGGAGGGGGGGGGGAGACTGGGTCAACTTCAGAGCCTTTGGAAGGCTCTGAGGAGGAAGCAGAATCAGAGGCAGAGCTGGGGCCATCTATCCGCGCCCAGGCGGAGAGGCAGTTGTCTTCGGGGCCTGAGCTGAGTGAGGGGGAGGAGCAAATGGGGCCTATCCCAGATGCGCATATGAGTAGAGAGGAGAGGAGAGCAATGGAAGGGAATAAGCCGGCTCTCAGGGAAAAGAAGGCCTAGATGCTAGCCAGCTCCTCCCTGGCTGGGAAATAAATAGTAGGGGTTTGGGAGTGGCCTGTTGTCGCAGACAACCATTCGTTTTCCAGGGTACATCAATCAAGTTGGATTCCTTTATCAGAATCAGGTTTGTTGGGACCACTTGCTCTGTATTTGAGGTGCCAACTGAGTCTCCCTGCTGGGAACTAATAGGTAGTGAATTTGCCTCAGCCGGGGTGAACAGGGACTGTTTCTGCTTGGCTTAATCCTTGAAAGACTTTCTATCTGGAGGTCTCAAGTAAACAGAGACTGTTCTTGCCCTGTGTCAGAAGGGGAAAAGGCTTTCCTTTGTGACTACTTCTTTTTGGTTTCGTCTATCCAACGTGAACAAAGATTGTTCCTGCCCTGTTTTAATAAAAGGGGTTTGTTTTACTTGCAAGTAAGTGGTTTCTCATTACTTGCAAAGGCTGGGTCAGAACAGATATATTCAGATGCTGTTGAAGTATCTATACCTACAAAGATCACAATTGTGCAAACCATAGTACTCCCTGTGACATTTTACCGTATGGAAGCAAAAAATGAGTCTTGAAGAAGTAAAGTAGGAAGTGTATATTGGTGCTTTTGAATTTTGGCATTGTAGAAAACTCACGAGAATACCATGGATAGTCAAGAAAACAAACCAAAGGATCGCCAAACAAATCATTCAAAGCACAAATGACCAGGCTCAAATTACTCTGCTTTGAACATATTGTGCAAAGATCCAGCTCTCTGGAAAAATTTCCAATGCTGGGAAAGATGGAAGGAAAGAGGAGAAGAGGATAACCAGCAGCCAGGTGGATGGACTCAATTATAGTGATGAAAAAATGTGCTGTTGGAAGACCTGAAAGACCAGGTTAGGGATGAATTATCATGGAGAAAATCTATCTACGTGGTCACTAGGAGTAAAAAATGGTTTGATGGCATATCATCAATCAAGACAGTGTGGGAATAATTGCGTTTTGATGTATGTCACAGACATTTAAAAAGAAAAGAAAAAAGAAATGGTATCTTGAGCTAAGGTTTCTCAAAGGATGCATGTAAGGTCACAGGCAGAGAAAGCATAGAAAAGGGGACACTGAAATTCCTTTTAAAGAAAGTATTCTCGAAGTTGGTGCTTGCATGTAAAAAAAATAAAATAGGCAATTTAGGATATGGTACAGTGATTGGAACATCAGAGTTGCTTCAGTCACTCTACACCTAAGACCCTTTAGTGCAGGGGTGTCAAACTCGCAACGTCACGTGACGTGTCGCAACGTATCGCAACTTCTTTTCCATTGCTGGCAATGCGGTGGGCGCGGTTTCGCTATGATGCATCTGGCCTGTGGGCAGGCAGTTTGACACCCCTGCTTTAATGTATTCTCCACCACTATGAAGAGAGAGAATGAATTTGGTGAGAGCCTGAACTGCAGCTTCCAATCTGGGTCTTTCGGACTCATGCCACAGCCCATCTTCAGGGAAATTCTCTCTAGCAGAGTGTGTGCTTTAGGCTGTTCTATGTGTGGCATTTATATGGTGCCTTTTACAACAGAGAGAGAAGTTCACTGAAGATGGGCTCCAGCACATGTCCAAAAGCTTGGAAGAAAAAAAAAAACTGGTCCTGGTGAACGATCCAGATTGGATCCTGCAACATTATCTTGGGACATGTATATTCCCTTTCATTCGTGAGAACCTGAACTGTATAGGACAGAGTCAGAAGTATGGGAGAATTGAACTCAGAGAGGAGGGAGATGATGAAAGCCCTGAGAACATCAGCCAAGCCAAAAAGCAGCTGGAAACATAAAGATATGCAAAGCGTTTTAGATACTGAAAGGAGATAAAAGGACAGAGTCCCCCTGCTAACTCTTTCCACAGCTTTTTTTGCACGTCGTGGTCAATAGGTTGATAGGTGCAGACAGCTCGTGAGTACAAAAGTGCATTCTACCACTGCAGTCATCAGCCCGAATTCCACTGAGGGACCTCTAAGAATTTCCCACTTAGACAACTTCAGTTCCCTTCTATTCCCTACATTTATCCTAAGTCATTTATCCAAGAGGCTCGGAAAATTTGTAAGGTAGTTTGGGAATAATTTGAGGCTGTATGTAATGCATTTTTTTAAAAAAAAGGAAGAAAGAAAGCTTTGCTGAAACATTCTCTGGATTCAGACACAGTCACATTGTGGAGACTACTTCTGTTGATTGCGTTCCCTCAGAGCACTTGCCTTCTGCAGAGGCAAAAGTAGAGGGTGGCTCATTTACAATGTTGGGAGGGACATTCAGCAATGGACTTGTGTTCTGTTTTGTAATCAGGGGTAGGCAACCTTGGCTCTTTTATGACTCGTGGACTTCAACTCCCAGAATTCCTGAGCCAGCATGGCTCAGCTTGAAAATCTCTCCCTTCCCCTCAGCATGGCTGGCTCAGGAATTCTGGGAGTTGAAGTCCACGAGTCATAAAAGAGCCAAGGTTGCCTACCCCTGGTATAGCTCAAGGCCTCCGCTGTAATCTTTGAATTCTTTAGTTTATCAACAGGTTGGAAGCCTCCACAATTGTATGCTGGATTGTGGCTGATTCAATGATGTCAAGACATCTGGCTGCCTGTGTATGTGATCTAGCCACATTCTACGCACACAGCTTTTCCTACGGCCCCACCCACACATCTTCCCACAGGGGAAAAAAAAGTTAAATAATAAGAGAGTGCATGGAAGCAGCTCTCCTGGAAAATTGGACAAACAGCCATTTCCCCACAAATTGCAAAGAATAACAGAATAACAGAGTTGGAAAGGACCTTGGAGGTCTTCCAATCCAACCGTCTGCTCAGGCAGGAAACCTTATGCCATTTCAGACAAATGGCTATCCAATCTCTTCTTTAAAATCCCCGGTATTGGAGCACCCACAACTTCTAAAGGAAAAGTCGTTCCACTGATTAATTGTTCTAACTGTCAGGAAATTTCTCCTGAACACTAGCTTGATTCTCTCCTTGATTAGTTTGCACCTATTGCTTCTTGTCCTGCCTTCAGGTGTTTTGGAGAATAGGTTGACCCCCTCTTCTTTGTGGCAGCCCCTTAAATATTGGAACACTGCTCTCGTGTCACTTCTAGTCCTTGTTTTCATTAAACATACACAATTCCTGCAACTGTTCTTCAAATATTTTTGCTTCCAATCCCCTAATAATCTTTGTTGCTGTTCTACACACTCTTTTTAGAGTCTCAATTTCTTTTTAGGTTCTGGAGTAGCCAGCTAGAGGACGATCCTTTAGAACACAGCTCAAAAAGGGAGTGGAATCAGTTCTGCCATTCAAGGGAAATGACCTCTTGATAAGCATGAAAAGATTCAGCAGCCAAAGTGATTCAATTACAAACTACACCAATATTAACTAAATTGCCTATTTCCATATAAATGAATGGCAAAAATAGCAGCAAATATTTACCAAAATAAAAAGCAAATACGCAAATAATCATAGCTGCTGAATTGGCATGCTTCCAGGAAACCCTTACTGTAACTTAGAAGACAAATGTATTTTTAATGGACCTTCCTCCCCTTTTAACATGCAATTAATTTGAGAAAGGGGAGAGAGAGATGAAGGGTAAGTCTAAGAAAAATTAGTCCAGAATCTCAGAGACTTGAGGGTCAGGCTTAGCCATCAGCCTTCTTGGCTACTTATATCAGTTATTATATGTCACTTCAGTTTAATTCTTTATGTGCTAAAGATAAAATAAAATTGCTGAGATACTGTATGCCTGCCATTCAAATCATGATACAGAAAGAAATGTATCCATTATCTATATTATGGATGTCCAACCTTTTGGCTTGCCTGGACTTCATTGAGTGAAGAGGAATTGTCTTGGGCTACATATAAAGTATATAATATAATTAAAATATATAAATCACATAATCTTAAAAGTTTATGATCTTATGAGGCTGTCTAAGGCCATGGGCTGGATGCACCTGATCTATATATAATGTAAAAGGAACCTATAAAACATCTTCTTTTGCCAAAGGTACAGTTGCTTAACAAAATGAGTATTGCTTGCATTTCTGATTTTTCTTGACAAACTGGGATTGAGGTGGGGAATAGTTAAAGTAGGGGAAGCAATGCACAATGTCAAGGCCACACACAATCCTCAAAGTCCTTTTTATGAGTCATAGAGCTTCCTGTAATTGGAGTGCCAATTTTGGCTATGCAATTGTTGAAAACTAGCAGGCAGCTCCCTGACAGGAGATAAGAAACTATCAGTAAGTTCTAAAATCAATCAATCAATCAAAGTGCATGGATTTTCAAATACCCAATTCTAGATGACTCTTGACACTGCGCAGGAGAAAAACACTCCAAAACAATGCAAAGGAAGCGATGATAAGAACAACCATGTAAACAGAACTAGAACATGCCAAACAAAATCTTACAGGGGCTCACCCACCACCATGTCCCAAGGCCTGAGTAAATACTAGGATTTGAATGCCTTATGGAATATTATTGGTGTGGGAGCCAAATGAATCTCTGCAAAGATGTTGTATGGTTAAAAAACTAAAGAACCCGTGGAAGGGTGCATCCTCAGTGGATGAAAATGCCTGCATCCCTCTTTCCATGTTTTTTTTTTTCCAAGACTTTGCACCCATAGTAAAATGGACCAACCCTTTAAAGAGAGCTCCTTCAAACTTTTAGGGTATTGTCATTGGAATTGGGAGAAGGAAGAGAAAGCGCATTGTGGGGGGAGAGCTGGAAAAGGAGAACAATTGAAAGAAGATCTCCGAGGTGTTATATTGGAATTTAGCTCCAAACTAGAAAGCCTTTGTGATCTCCAATTATCAGGTTAATGCCTGTCACCCAACCAGTATGGAGAGACAACCACCTTCTAGAGAAAGGCAAGAAGATGTTTTACAAAGATACAAGGTGGACACGCAAAGTTCAGCAATAGTTAAGCTTTATTGATCCCAAACAAATCAACAAAGATGACACCCATTCCTCGTGCATACCCTCCACTGCAAAATTGACTGAGCCTTAGCATAGATTACTGGAGAAGACAGCAAAATGGAGGGGTCCAAACAAGAGAGCCTTCCAACAAGCCAGGATTTTGCAGCAAGACTTACAACATACTCCTTAGGCAACACAGTCCCACACCTGTTTGCACATTCCTTGGTGTTGATGCAAAATCCAGTATGTATCAAGCTGTAATAGCAACCTCTTTGTTCTTTCATGGAACGCTTTCTAATATTAGTGTGTCTAGTACTACATAGCTCCCCATATGAGTTTCCCCCATGATGGGTTATGCACAATTGCTATTCTTCTAGCTTCAGCGGGGAGTGACTTTGGCCTATTTTAGCACAAGAGGCAATGAGGGAGAAGAGCTGAAAAAGGAGAGTTGGCCCAGAGAGGATCATCCGAGCAGCTGAAGACTTCAAGGAATAACAGCAATGGCAGTGTGGGTTGACCAGGGGCTAGTAGAGAGTGGTGTTGGAAGCAACAGCAGTCCTTGAATGGCAGAGCACTTTAGAAGGTACCATCTGAATTCCTGCTAGCTAAAAGAAGCCAGGAACCTGGTCAGAAGATATTATCTGGCAGTAGCATAGGGGAGTCCAGAATGCTGCTAGAGGCATTCTGAGGGACAGAATATGGTATGCATAACTAGTACTATTAAGGACAAATTATTTTAAAAAACATGTTAGATATTCTTTAAAAGAATTCATCTTTAACAGTATTAGTTGTGCTCCCTGGAAGTTAAAGGATTTCCACTTTATAGCTCGACTGTTTATTCAGAAGTAAAAGACTGTTTATTCAGACTGTTTATTCTGAATAAAGGAGGGGGGATGGAGAGAAAGGAAAGCATCTCTCTTAGTGCCAGTTCTCAATCCCACAGAAGGATCACTCTATGAATTCAGAGAATTGGCACCAAAAAGCCCACTTCCCCTCCTCTTATCCATGCATGGCGGCAGAGGAAGCAGGGGGGAAAAACCAGAAAAATATCTTCTCCCACTTCTCTTGCCAGTATGGATGGAGGAGAACAGGAGTCCAGGTACCCATTACGTAGCCTTAAGCAGTCAATCATTGACACCACATCTCCTGGCTTCATTGCCAAGACTGAAAGGCACTAACAGCTTTTCAGCATGAGAGTAGAATTTTCTATGAGCCGGCTGTTTATCAGCTGGCTGTTCTAATCTAAAGGACTTGCGTATCCTCATAAGAATGGATTTTGATCCTTTCCATTAGGACATTATATTAAAGTAATTCTTCTGAAGTAGCAACTTCTGAAAATCCAGCCTGGGTTATGTCAATGATTGGGTGTTGAAATTGTGAGCTTCTACCTGCATAACACGGCCTCCATCATTAAGTATCACTTCATAGAATCAATCCAGTGTTTTCAAACAGAGGAAGATCAAAACCTGAACGGCGAAAAATGGATCTCTATATAGAAAGCAATTATCAGTATTGCTGGCAATGAATCAATCTCTCCATCCATAGTTGGATTCACCTCTTTAGAACAATGAAAGTAATTATTCAGATATTGTCAATATTCTTGTCTGTGCTTCAGTCTAGCCAACAAAAGGAATAGATGAAGAGAACAGCTTGTGTAAGTTACAATAATAATAGATACCGCAGCTCCTAATTTTTCATTTCAAACCGCCAGAAATTGGTTTAAAAATAACCATGTCGAAAATAATGCTATTTCATATATAAATGAAACAATGTTATTTTCAATGTGGGTATTTTCGTATTTAACACTTTATATAGCAAGTTCTGTATATGAACAATGCTGTGTATTTGTATTGTAGCTAAGAACTAACAAAAGAGGGTCTATGACACATGGGTGCATATATGAGAGCCAGTGTGATATTCTGGTTAAATACTAGTCTAGGAGCAGAAAAAATCCAGCTTTGCACAGACGTTGGATGGGTGACTTTGGGATAGGCACTTTCTTTCAGTCCTGGACTGGGAAGTCGAAAAATATTTATCAACCTTAATGCGACCAATATGGTAGATCATGATCCATTCAATGAAGAGCCCTTCATTCTGCAGTGGATTGATTTCATCTTGCAATGGACTATTTTGGGATAATAACAGTACAGATAGTCCTTGAGTTACAACTGTAGTTCGGTCCAGAATTGCCATTGTTAAGGGATGTGGTCATAAAGCATGACATCATATGATCCCATTGCTTAGTGATGGAAATCTAGGCGGTTTCTGCTCTTAGACTGGTTGTCGTCGTAACTCCAGACTTGTGGGTTGTTAAGCAGAAGCAGAAGGAGTCCCAGGTAAAGAATTCCGGAAGGCTGTAGGGGATAGAGAAGGCCCAGCTGCACAATTTGGAAAACAGGGGTACTGCAGTGCAGTGCAAGCTTAGGAAGGCTGGGGAAAGATGGCATGGGGTATGTGTGTTCATGCAAGTGTAAGGAGGCCAGGGAAAGATGGTACAGGTTGTGTGTGAGCACAGGGACACCAGGGAGAAAATGTGGAGTGTATGTGAGCACAGGGAGGCTGGGGAAAGAGCATGCAGGGTGAGTATGAATGAAGGGGACAAGGAAGTTGTGGTGCATGGGAGTGAGCAAAGAAAGGCTAGGAGCAGGGGAGACTTACCCAGCAACTTGTGACTCTCCCTGCTGGCTTCTCCATTGCCTTTGCTTTTGGGAAGCTGGCTGGAAAGGTTGCAAATGGCAATCACATGACCATGGAAGGATGCAATTGGTTGTAAGTGTGAACCTGTTGCCAAGCGCTTTAATTTTGTTCAGAGAACCATGGGGGTGCTGTAACAGCTAGAATTTTGAGCAGCAGTCGTAGGTCCCGTACATTTGTAACTTTGAAAACAGTTGTAACTTAAAGATGCAATTTTTACAACTCGATACAACTCAAAGATCTAATAATATCGGCATATGCTACTTGTGGTACTAGCAGTTCCATGTTGTGAAATATATTTCATTTAAACGCTGGAAATATTTCCATTAAATTCAGAAGAGGAAATGGGTGAGGAGAGGGAACAGCTCTATAGCTGCTCTATAGAAGAAGAAGAAGAAGAAGAAGAAGAAGAAGAAGAAGAAGAAGAAGAAGAAGAAGAAGAAGAAGAAGAAGAAGAAGAAGAAGAAGAAGAAGAAGAAGAAGAAGAAGAAGAAGAAGAAGAAGAGAAAAGAAGAAGAAGAAGAAGAAGAAGAAGAAGAAGAAGAAGAAGAAGAAGAAGAAGAAGAAGAAGAAGAAGAAGAAGAAGAAGAAGAAGAAGAAGAAGAAGAAGAAGAAGAAGAAGAAGAAGAAGAAGAAGAAGAAGAAGAAGAAGAAGAAGAAGAAGAAGAAGAAGAAATCTGCCATGGTAAGTGGTTGGGCTCTTTGTTGTCCTTTTCTGTAAGCTGGTAGACACAGAATGCATAATGTTTGACAACTCTTTCACAGAACTGCATAGCACTAACAAGAAACACATATTCTTTTCTGTGTAGGAGTATATCTGCACAATAGAAAAGAGCAGGATAATTATGAAAAATGAGCATTCATGTTGAAATGTGACATATAATAATTCCCCCTCTGGCTTTTGTTAACCATGTAGACCTGTTGATGTGATTTAGTTTAACAATCCATTTATTCTTTGATAGGCTCTCAGTAAATGAATGGTGGTTTTGTTAGCTTAGGAAAAGATGCCTCCCTTTTCCCATCGATCAGTTGGTTAATTATGAACGAGTATCTATTAGGTTGCAAGCTGTAGCCTGAGTGAGACGATGATAAAATATTGTAAGAGAGACAGAAAATAATCTTACTTTATCATTTGCAAGCGAATGCCAACATCCTTGGCTATATTAGAAATGGGATGCAAATATGTTTGGATTAATAGCAAATAATAAAAATGATCAGGACTGAAATCTTCTTAAAGATTTGGAGACTAATAATCATACTTACTTAGAATTCGGGGTTCTAGAATGAATGGTTGAAACTGTAAAGCAGGAAAAAAAAATCAGCTATGAATTCATATAGTATGGTTTTATGGTTTTCCTAGCTTTATTGTTCTTGTGAGCTACCCAGAGTTGTTTCAAGACGGTCAGCCATACAAATCTTTTAAATTAAATAATTAAATAAGCACGTTCCCTTCACCAGCAATTGAAAGCTGGTAGTTCAAAACAAAAACAACCAATGGAGATGTGCAAGACCCAAATCAATCTCCATGAATACTATTATTTATTTCACATTGTCCTGCTAATGAATGGTGGACTTTGGTTCTCCAATCATCTGGGTTGCAATGCTGATCAAAATCACTGTAGCCAACGTGGGAAGATGAGGAGTGTTCCCCGGCCTTGTTTAACCCATTCAGAGGGAGCAAAAGACAGAAGCAGCAGTAACAGCTATCACATATTATGCTCTGAATATAGTAAATCTGCAAATGGCTCCAGTAGGCATAGATAATATGCAGGTGCATCAAAGCATAAATGATTATTAATGTTTTTTTCCTGCTCAGGAGAGCAGTGTATAACTTTCATAGGCTAAGGGTTCTTAGAAATAAGTATCTGGCCTCATTTCAAGCTTAAAAGATCTGACTTTTTTTCAGTCTTTCTTTGTTTGCATACAATTGTTAACAGACTTTGCCCTGGCATTCTGGAATCCTGGAATGGACCATATCTTCCACAAGAGGCCTAAGGTTTTCTCAAACTTCATTTGGATCAAACAATCTGCTGTGGACATTATCCTAAGCAAGACACGGTGAACCAATTTTGCAAGTCCTTCAAACATTATTGAACAACCATTGCAGCATTTCAAGACCAAAAGTCTTAGCATGTCTTTGCACATGCATGAATCTGGCCAACTCTTCTTCTGCTTAAGTAATTATGTTGGACTCTCTTTGATCTCGGAGTGACTAAAGAAATAGTGTGAGTTGAATGCATGGCAAACTGTGTGACTTCCGTAGCTAGCAAGATGATGCCTTCTAGAATGTGTTGGACAAAGGTGGGATTATGTTTGTGGTCTGATGGTGCAGTGGTTGGAATGCAGTGTTGCATGCTTACTCTGCTGACTGCCAGCAGTTCGATCCTGACCGGCTCGATGTTGACTCAGCTTTCCATCCTTCCGAGGTCGGTAAAATGAGGACCCGATTGTTGGGGGCAATAGACTGACTCTGTAAACTGCTTAGAGAGGACTGCAAAGCACTATGAAGTGGTATATATGCCTAAATGCTGTTGCTATTGCTCATCAATTCTTTACTGCATCAAGGAACTGGGCTAGCCAATGGCACCCTAAAGATCTGTGTCTTTGCCAATTGCTATCACAATGAAACAAAGTGAATTTCCTGTGTCACCTCCTCGGTATGGGGTCTTGACCCACTTCTTCACATAACAGCAGTAGCTCATTTGGGAAAGTGGTAGCATTGAAGAAAAAGGGAATCATGAAACTCTGAAAGTTGTTCCTCACAATAATTTGGATAAGAAAAAAAGAATATGACCCAACGTATAGAAAACTTCATTCCAAATGAAAGACAGACCAGTGAAAATTGTTCAAGAAAAAAAACAGGGATACCATGATGTGAAAGATACAAGTCTGTGTTTGCACAACACACTTATACATGACTTACTTGCCTGCATATCGTTGGCTGTGCAATTCATGCAACACACTAAGAAAAATAATTAACCTTAGAAGAAGACAGACTAAAATGTGGTGGCTACCTTGTGGTTTGATACGTCATGTGACCACAGTCAGAGAAGAGTGAAGAAATATTCAAGTCAGGACAGAACAAGAGATGACTCCTTGTTTTCTATCCTTGGTTGGTTTCAATTCCTTTATTTGTGGAGGGTCTACACTTTTCTGAATTGTTCAAAGTAAACCATGCATTTTTCTGTTGTAAAAGATCATGTGGTCCTAGGCACTTAGAGACAGGGCTGCATAATCTGTGTTTGTTTTATAAAGCTTTGTAGTGTCCTTTGATAAGTACGGTGCAAAAACAGCCTCCTGGCGTTGCATCTGAGGGCCAGCAGCTGAGCTCCGACAATGAAAATGACGTGGCTACGTCCTCCAGCAGGCTGTCCTTGGAGAGTTGAAAAAGAAACCGAGGTGGTTGTGTCTAGGTTTTTCCCTAGTATCCCATCGGCTTATGCCTTATTTGTGACAATAAGATTCCAGGGATCAAATGTTAATCTTGATCGAAGCTTCCTAGGATATGGTAAAGGAAAGAAACTTAAAGATAACATTTGGATTATTACAAATAATTAACTACATCATGGAATCCTTGGGTAAGGGCTGACAAAAAATCCACTTTCTAAATCCTGTATTTGTATTGATTCTACGTTAGTGATATTATCATGCCAATTACAAAAAAAGGTTTTTTTGAATTACAATTATAGCATGTGTGTGTGTGTGTGTGTGTGTGTGTGTGCATGAGCATGGACATGGCCTTCTGTAAGTGTTCAGCCTATCTATATGAGGCTTGAGTTGCCCCAACTCCTCTACAGATTTTTGTGTATTGGGGGCTTAGAAATTTCCCCTGCCATCTAAGTATTGTTGTATTGCCTGATAAGGAATGTGGATATGTCTGTTTGCCAATTGACACTTCTGCATCTGATGTGCAGAAGAATTTATGTTGATAAAGCTACAATGCCTGCATAACACATGTTGTGTGAATCCTGAAACCAAAACTTTTCTGTGCCAAGATTCAACCTGAAGGTCTCAGGATAAACAAAAAGAGGGTGTGTGTGTGAGAGAGAGATCTGTTGGGATCAAAGCAGACTGAATCCTGGGTAAAGTCTCTGCTTACAGTTCAAGGGGATAGCCCTGGATTGCCCTGTGTCTTTTTCCTGTATCCCTACTCATTTCATTACATGGAAGTTGTGGGATTCAAAAAAGTGTTTTAAAAACTCAGCCAATAAATTAGGGGTCTCCACAAGCATGAGCTCTTCTTTCTGTAATGTACTGAGTTGCTAAGACAGCAGGTGCAGGGCGGGCACCAGGCGAAGCTAGCGGCCACATGGCTGCTATGGAGACTGGATGTCTGGAGACCCAGGAATGCTTGCTAAGCACGGGAGAAAATCGTGCAACGATTGGTTAACAGTTACCCAGGGCTCCTTGTATAAAAGGGCGGAGCCAGTTTCGTTTTCTGTTCTGTTTTCTGTTGTGTGATGAATAAACCTTGTTGTTACTTGTAAGTCTCTTCAATGTCTACCTTCCTAAGAACAGAACACTTTCCATTTGGTTTTTCTCCTGGGATTTTAAGGCCGTAAAGAGCACTTGGCTACACCTGGTTTCCAATTATTGAGGAAACACGGACAGTGGTTGACTGAGGTTGTCTGTCGGAGTAAGAATTTGCAGCCAGGGGACTGGAGCAGCTATCTGGATAAGGTGCAGCTTAGTAGGGGACTGATGATGAAGGAGGAATAGGCTGGACTCCAGCAAACCCATGGCAGAAATGCTGAAAGGTGAAGCCAAGGCCAGAAGCAGAGACCCTGAGGGTCCACAGCCAGCCATCAGCTTATCCCCTCCTCATCCCCCATGCACCCCAAACACAAACTAAAAGGCTTGGGAAGATCTGTAATGGTATGTGGACATGACCTTGGGCAACAGGCCAAAAAGATTCAGCCAAGGGAACAGTCAGATAAAAGACAACTTAGCCTGTAGCAGGAATGTGGGTGGGTCAGGAGGCTCAGAAGGGATCTCCCTGGTTTCTTGGGTTGCAAAGGCAAGGGGGGGAGAGGAAGAGGGAAATATACTTCAGATTTGCAGTGTTCTATTAATGCAACCTTACAGTAAAGTAGAATTAGTTCCTCTAGTCATGACTTACTTGTAGTTCAAGCAATAAAGGAGAAAACAGCTGATTATAAGACTCTTTGGGAATTAGATAACCACACAGACATAGACTTTAGCTTAAATGGAGTATAGCATAGTAGTATATAGGTTTAGTGGTAAGTCTTAAGTTAGAAGTTAGGAAATAAATTTGTTAAACTTTTTATACAATAATAACCTTCCTGGGAACAGAGGAAAAAATAATAATCTGTTTTTTGGTGTGTAGTATTTTCCCAAAGAACCCCCTCACAATAGTAAAAAAACAAAACGAAACAAGATGATGGCTACAAAGTGCAATTGAAACTCCTTTTTTTTTATGTGTGACATTCTGCATTAAATTGTAAGGTTATCAAACTTGCATTTTCCCTACAATAAAGTGGTTGCTTTACCTCTTTAGAAGTTCTTGTATCTCAATAAGTGGATCACTCTGAAAGCTTATCAAAATCCACTACATGAAGTTGCGCCACTTCTGCGGACATGCTTTTCGCTCAGGAGCACATTGTATCAGCTCAGCCACTTTATTGTCATCTTAATTCAATAAGATTTGGCAGTAAACTCTCGAAAGTGGACCAATAAATCATGTTATGCTAGTTTTAAGTATTTCTATAAATTAAATTCCAAATCCAACTTAATATTATTTCTGTCTTGAACTGGATGAGGGTTAGTATATCATCTCCCTGTGTGATCTGGGCTTACCAGAGATTTAAAACAAAAGCATCTGCATGATTATTATTATTTTTTTTGATTATGGAAAATGTGAGATCTGGTCATTTTTTCCCCCTGTGGGTTGCATTTGCACACAGCACATAATAATATAATTAAACTTGAATCTATTATGTTAATATCTGTGCTAAGATCAGCGCTACAGAAAATGATTAGTGTTATTCCTATGTAAGCAGCTAATTCCCATTCATTTTTTCTAGACAATTTTGTTCCCAGGTTCGTATGAAGAGGTCAGGGGAAGAAAAGGGAGGGGGAACACTAAGATAGCTATTCTCTTTTTTGACTTGAGTGCTGAGGCCCAAAGCAAGCTCAATAGTATCTTCTGCCCTCTGGTTGCTTAAAGCAAATATATAGATCATCTGAGATCTGAGATTAGGTTCTCAATCATATGGAGCACATGGTGGACACAAAAAAACCCTGGCCCCTGAGAGGGCAATGGAAAAAGCAGGAACACCCCCCATTCTCCTGTCTCCCTTGAATTGGAATCTTGGGATGCTGAATGCATAGACGGGGTGCTTAAGTGAGGCTCCTCACCTCTGCAGGTTACAATTCTGGTCAAACAGCAACCCTGTATGCCAATTATCTCCCAAGTCAGGTTTGAGGTTGTGTTCTGACATATGAGGCAGCAGAGAAATAGTCAGGCATTAAGATTTTTCAGGCATTAAGAAACCCTGCGGTCAATGCCATCTTGAGGTTATTTCCAGGTGAGGTAGGTCTTCTTTCTGACGGGCCCTTCTCTAGAAAGTCTTTGTATGAAATTCGGGAGTGCAACCATTTTGTCCTTTCAATATGCAGCACCAATCCTTTCACCTGGGGTTTCCCTGCAAGAAATATAATAGAGGAAATATTTCTTTTTCTTTTGTTTTCCTTTCCAGTGATTTTCATTCTTTTTTATTCATCGTATTTCATTATTCATTTTAATCAATTCCATTTTTTTTATTGCAATTCATTTCAAGACTGGAGAACAGGGGAACTTGGATATATTGCAACGCTTGATGGATGCTATTCTAGATGGACCTTTGACCTGTTCCAGTAAAGTTCTTCTTGTGTTTCTGAATCAGTGCTAATATATATATATATATATATATGGCAATATGTAGGTAGTTGTGAGGGCCCTAGTGTCTGTCCTGAGTCCCTCTTTGAAATATGCTTTCCAGCCCAAGGAAACTCTCTCATAGCTACCTCTCGTCACTATTTTAATTTATTAATTTAATTTTAAAGGTAAAAATGATGCAATAGTTATATAGGACTTCTTGAAACATATCCCCCCACTGATCCATGTACAAAGGGGTGATGCTCTGATTGCAAAGGTATGCCTGCCATCTTGATCCCCCACAAGGGTTACTTTGTCAACAATAACGCTAGATGCCAACATTCTGACAAAGCTCATGCCTGAGCTTGGGACCAACGGTCTGGCTCCCACTCTGCCTTCTTTCTATCCCTCTAGCTTTCCCTGAGTTTTGCCTTGTGGAAGGGACCCAGAAGAAAGCAAACGAATTAGCAACAGCAAGGAGCAGAAGGGTCAATTGTGGGTTGTAACCGAAATTTATTTGGACCACTGAATGATCCTTCAGAGATGCAGTAGGGAGAGGACTTTAATTATTTTATGACTTCAAGTCAGTGTTGGCTCTTGGTGACAGCCTGCAGTTTTCCTGGCAACATTTTCTGAAGAAGTGGTTTCCTTTGCCCACTTTTCAAGGCTGAGAGAGAGAGAGAGAGAGTGACTGGTCCAAGGGCACCCAGCTGCCTTTGGGCCCAAGGCAGGACTAGAATTCACAGCCTCCCAGTTTCTAGCCTGGTGCCTTAACCACTAGCACCAAACTGGCTTTCATAGGGAGAGGAAAAACGAGGGAGGGAGGCTAGCTCAAAGGAATGGATAGGGCAGGACAATAACTGAGTTTCTTAGCAATATAATTATGCATGATAATTAATCTAAATTAGTTCAGTTCAGCTTAGATGATTACTCAGCATGTATTTAATAGCTCTGCCATGTTAAAAAAAAAAGAGTTGGATGTAATTTCTGAAATGGTTCTGGGGGTGAGAGGGATTCACCTGTTGGAAGGTTAAAAAAAAAACATGACCACTCCCTCCGCTAGCTAGGCCACACATGAACTCTTTCCCCCATTTTGCAGATAACCGTCTCCCCTGACCCACATGGAGGGTTATTAAAAATTACTGAGTTGAAATAGACGGAGCACAGCCAGTGAATACTAGTGAATCCATCAGGAAGTGAGATCCCCTCAATGATACAGAAATGTCCTAAATCACAGCACTGCTTCCCACACCAGACACACGCCCCCCCCCCCATAAAAAATCCACACATAGAGAAGATTCCACACATCTAAGATTGATACACCCAGAGCTGAGGAAAACTTTTCTAATCAGACTTCACACACCCCAGAGCACAAACACTTCAGTCTGCACATCTAATACACCTCATGATCAAAGTTCTCCATTGCTACAAATATTATTGTCAATCCAAGTAGCCTACTTTCCATTGTTATATTGCACATTATGCTGTCAAAATATACCCTCCTCCTGGTCAAGTGACTTGCCCTGTGTGTTCTATGGGGAATTTATCTAGATTTGAACCCAGGATTTTCTTCCAACACACCCAAGAGTTTGGGAGGCTCAAGCTGCTTCAGGAATCAGAGCTGGCATATCTTGATAAAGATTCCAAGGTTCTTCCTCTTTTTACTAAATCTCTCTAGAGTTTCCAGGGTGCTCGTTGTCCTTGCTCCAATTGAGAATTTTTCCCCAAACTCTGACTTATTGGAGGTAACAGTTACTTATTGTTTTGAAAGGAAGTTGTCCATGGTTCCATTTCTTGATGCCAAATTTATATCCACCCTGTCCATCTTGCAGCAATTCTTTCTAATGTCAATTTGCTCATATGGTACCCTCTCTACAAATTATGAATACACACATTCACAACCCACAGAGCAGCCTAGATGTCTTTGTACTTCCTGCTGGATCTAGAACTTTTTCAATAGCTGCAAGTGAACAGCAGTGGAGCGTGTTGGAATGGTAGGCAGGCTAAATGCAGCGGTGTGCTTGCGCAGCACATTGAATTGCTGCCCAACCAACCATATTTTATCCCAGTGTGCTGCAAAAATCCAGTGTGTATGGTTAATTTATGGCAGGGTATGTCATTTGAACCCAAGCAAAAGGGTTAGCCAAATAAAACATGGGTTAAGATAACAATTCTCGTGTCATGCAAATACATCGAGTGACTGATGGAGAGAGTCATTTAAAAAGCCAGCTGGAATAGGAGCCAGAAAAAAAAAAACAGAGAGAGAGGAGTGAGAATGAGAACTCTGAAGGACTCAGTGATGAAAGAAAGAGAGGAGAGTTAATTGCATTTAATGGGCAGGTTTTTCAAATGCAAATGGGATTGGTTGGAAGTGGCCTGGTAATTAATGTGAGCAGAATCGCTATGGCTGAGAAAATTCAACCTTTAGTCTTTCACCATTGGTGTCAATGGGAGATTCCTTTCCAGTACAAAACCCAGTTTCAAAAAAGGAAATTGCCTTCAGGCAGGATTAAATTTCCTCTGCAGCACCTGCCCCAATTACCATCCTCAATGATCTTGGAGTGAGTCGGGAGAGAGGAGAAGGAGAGAAACCTGCATTTTCTACAGTACCCATTAAGGAAGGATGGGAGTCTAGGAGGAAATAAATAAATAAAGGCTTCACTTCATCATTTGATTTCACTGAAGTAAGATGTTTATGTGGCGCTCATGATGGGGCTGAATTATCAACTTGTTTGGCTGTGCTTATTAGGATATGCATGAAATAGAAAATGACTTTATATTTGACTTGGAATAAACAGCTCCAGTTGACCTTTATTGACTTTCACTACAGGGTAGCAAGAATACGTATAGTGGTAATCTACACCAAGTGCTAGCTGTTACCCAAATTGCAGAAAGATTGACTGAGGGCATGATTTTTTTAAGTATTAAAATAAATAAAAATAGATCAAGAAACTAATCAAAGAGAGGAGCAACCTAGAACTAAGGAGATCTCCATAAAAAGCAATGCAGCTCTGCTTTCACTCACTAAACATCTACTTAAATTAGAACCAACAATATTATCAAACAGTCCGCCTTTTGTCAACAAAAAGAAGGGACAGAAGAACGCCAGGCTAAAACCTGACAGACACATTTCTTCTTCCAAGAGTTCTTTGATAAAAGATTCTCATCAAATTGGCTGGTTGGGAAAATGTTTAGCCTTTTACTAAGGACAGCCAGCCCAGGAAAAGAGGTGGTGGTATGGGGTTTGAAATGAAAGGTATTTGGATTTTTATGCTCAAAGCTCAGAAATGTAAAATTTAAAAAAAAAAAAAACACTTGTGCCAATCTTTAACATAAAAGTGACTTTATAATTATGTAGTGCTGTACACGGGGGAGGTTTTAATGAGAAATTCCTTTACTCAACCAATAAAGTCAATATTGGGTATATAACAATGAAAGGTGGGGGATTCTGATAAGACATCTATCAGCAGAACATACAGAATTCCAAACACAATACCATCAGGATCCAATCTGGTCAGTCATGAAAGGATGGGCTCCAGCATAAGCCCAAAAGCTTGGAAGACGAAACTTCTGGTCCTGGTGACTGACCTAGATTGGATTCTGCAACATTATCCTGAGATATGTATATTTACAATACCATCACTCCTTCTAAACCGGCTATTTATTATCTCCTTCCTACCATCTTGGATTTCGGCATCCATTCAAGCTTTTTTGGAGAAAGATTATCTAGGTCTCCTATTGCTGCTAGTCTCCACCCTGATTTCTCTCATTTACTATTCTCAAAGTATAGTTAAAGGAGAAGAACTGAAAGCCATCTCTGACTGACTGTTGATTTATCTAGACCAGCTCCTTCCCTGCTATCTTTTATCTAGACAAGAATCTAGAAGTCTATTTAGTAACTAGATCTACTTAACTTTTGGAGGAAAGCTGATTTCCATACTTTGTGGCTATACACTATAGAAATGGGATTGATTACATGGAAAACAGGAAAAATATTTTCATTTATTCAAGCTTCTCAGCATGGAGTTACTTTATCAAAAGCTTTAGGGGACGTTGTGATGTCATACCAAAACTAGGCATTTGTTGCACAGATTCTTTCCCTCATATCTTTGAAGATACCCTCTGGAACACCCAGCCAAATTGAGGACAGGTCAAAGAAGGTAACTAAACTCCTTAACATTTCATCTCTGATCCCTTAGGAAGTTTCCTTATTTTTTTTTTTAAAATAAATCAGCTGCTTGGCAATATTCTGTAGGATTTGTTTGTTTGCAATCTGCCTACTGCGCACAAACCCAGCAAAATCAAGTGAAGGTTATGCGTGCACATAAGCTCCGGGCTGCAAAAATTAAAATAGGGGGGGGGGGCCTGGCTGCTGGTGCTTCTTAATTGCATGAATAATATTAACATGATGAGAGGAAGACAGGAGAGCACACACAAAATGTAGATTTTATACTAACTAATCAAGCAAATGTTGGACTAGTAGCCTGTATTCACAACCTCAGCAGTGTTTGCGTCAACTGCATAAAATAATCTGGACCCATGGACTTTGCCTTACCTGTCTGTACAGTGCGGCATAGCACAACTCCCACAAAACCTTCCAAAGCCGCCTAGATGAACTCACCAACTCACCATAGCAACGTTTAAAAAAAAAAAACATGGCAAGATAGCTCAAAGTGTCTCTTCTTGTTTTGTCTGGTCATTCATGCTCAGTGAAGAGCAGCAGGGACCTTATATCTGTCCTGACCAGACTGGGAAAAGATTGGAAAACGCAACCTCATCATAAACCATGAAAATACAGCCCAACTGTGGTGCTTGGAACAGCTGTAATGCTCAGAGTCAGTTTGGTCTTATGCCGCTTTGTTTCAGTATCAGAAAAAAAAATAGTTTGTGCTCAGAACATTCAGAGCACAAGGTGTTGGACATCCCTACTCAGTAGCTCCTATACGGCAGAATAAGCTGAAAGAAGGCAATAGAAATTCAATTCCATCCTTAGAGAACTACTTTATGCAACATATAAATAGGAAGCGGGTTCTGTTTCTATTACTCGGGTATGAAAATGGTCTTAATCAAAAGAGATTATTAAATGGACCTTTTTCAGTTTGGGGTGAACCAATACAGTGGTTTGTTGTTTAACTAGAGCAGGGGTCTTCAAACTTGGCCCTTTTATGACTTGTGGACTTCAACTCCCAGAATTCCTCAGCCAGCGTGCCTGGCTGAGGAATTCTGGGAGTTGAAGTCCACAAGTCATAAAAGGGCCAAGTTTGAAGACCCCTGAACTAGAGTGTGAAAGAAAGGTTCAAATCCCTTTTTGAGTCATGAAGATTGTAATGTACTGAGTTGTGTTGGACAGCAGGTGCAGGGCGGGAGCCAGGCGAGGCTAGCAGCCACGTGGTTGCTACGGAGCCTGGATGTCTGGCGGCCCGGGCAGGCTGGATACTTTAGCATGGGAGAAACCCCGTGCTATGATTGGTTAAGGTTACCCAGAGCTCCTTGTATAAAAGGGCAGAGCCAGTTTCGTTTTCTGTTCTGTTCTGTGTCTGTTTCCAATGAATAAACCTTGTTGTTGTTTAATCTCGTCTCTTCGATGTCTACCGATCTAAAGACAGAACAATTGGCGACGAAGGTGGGATGCTGCTGCCACCTTGACGAAGGGCCCAAATCACCGTAAAGGAGGGCCAGACCACACTGAGGGTCAGCGTTCCTATTTCGGCTCACTCACCTGCCAGTATGCAAACGCTGGGGGAGAGTGCTGCAAGGAACTGCCCGGGAAACCCTCTAACAGCGTGGCAGCATGTGGTAGAGGAGAGACACCATAATGGCAAAACTGGGCCGGCTCGCGGAATTCGATGTTGCTCACCCAGAGCGGTGGAGCTCGTACGTCGCCCGGGCTAAGAACTATTTCCACGTGAACCGGATCACAGAAGACGAGCTGAAGGCCACCACGCTGCTCTGTGTGTGTGGCCAAGCCATCTTCGACATCATGGAAAACCTCGTGGCCCCAGTGCCATTGGAGACCGTGACCTACAGAGAGCTAAAAAAGATGCTCAAGGAGCACTTCGAGCCGAAGCTGTCAGTCATCACATGGCGGCACGCTTTCGAGCAGCGGGACCAGCGTCCAGGAGAGTCCGTCACAGAATTCATCGCT
The DNA here is from genome assembly GCA_023970755.1 of Azemiops feae. Lineage (NCBI taxonomy): Eukaryota > Metazoa > Chordata > Lepidosauria > Squamata > Viperidae > Azemiops > Azemiops feae. Next base: position 120,801 of record JALGBA010000894.1, read on the forward strand.
GCCCTCTGACAGACAGCGAGGCTGTGTGAATTCAAGGACTTAGAGGAACGGTTACGAGACCGTTTGGTTTGTGAACTACGGAGCAGAGATCTTCAGCAGAAGATCTTTGCGAAGGAGACTGTCTCGTTCCAAGACCCATTGCGAGAGGTCACCGCAGAAGAAGCAGCTGGCGGAGCTGTAAGAGCCTTGCGGCTCTCAAAGAACCCTCAGCCATCGCAAACCGTCCACCACGAGGACATCGAACCAGAGGAAGAGGCCGAGTTGGACCAGGAAGTTGACCTGGTGCGACAACCCCTGGTGAAAGGACTGCCGAGACTTCTTGACAAGGCAGATCCCTTCCCTAGGTGCATGGGGTGCGGGGGATGGCACAAACGAGCCGACTGCCGGTTATGAACAGCCCATTGCCGAGCATGTGGCAAGCAAGGCCACATCGCTGCTGTTTGTTTAGGATGTGGAAAAGAACTTTCCAAGAAAGAGTTGCCTTGGAAAGGTACCGGGGTACCCAGCCAAAACAGGGTGGGGTTCTGTGCCAGCGTCCATAGAACCGGGGGACATAGGCCCTTAAAGAAAAAGCTGCAACTCGAAGTCAGGTTACAAGGGGTTCCATTCAGGATGGAACTGGACACGGGGTCCACCCTGTCCATCATTTCCCAGAGCACTCTTAACAGAATTTGTGGCTGAAGCGGCCAACAGGTGAAACTGAGGCCATCAAACTTAATATTTTCCAGAATTCCCTGGTCAGAGTTAAGGGGGAGGCCACTCTAAGGGTGCAATTCCAGAAATTCATGGGAATGTTGAATATCATCGTGGTCGAGGGAAACAGGACAAGCCTAATAGGGCTTGATTGGTTCGAGGCCCTGGGAATTCAGGTAACGGGGCTGAACAGTTTACAAATGGCCAGCCTGGACCAAGTCTGCAAGGAATTCGCAGACGTGTTCACTACTGAACTGGGGGAGTATAAGGGGCTCCCAATTGCCTTGAAGTTAGATCCTTCTGTTGCACCGATTAGGATCAAGCCTCGTCGGGTGCCGTTCGCTCTCAAGCACAAAATTAATGCAGAATTGGATAAACTTTTGCAGCAGGGCATCTTAGAGCCCGTGGACAGCAGTCCATGGGAAACCCCCATAGTGACGCCACTTAAGGCCAATGGGGAAGTCAGAATCTGTGCTGACTATAAGTGCACGCTGAATAAAGCTCTGCAGCAACACTCCTATCCCGTGCCAGTAGTCAGCCATATTCTGGCATCTCTACAAGGGGGTTGCACTTTTGCAAAACTTGATTTGGCCCAGGCCTACCAACAGCTGCCGGTGGATGACGCCACGGCAGAGGCACAAACCATTGTGACCCATCGGGGGGCTTTCAAGGTGCGGAGGCTACAGTTTGGCATTAACGTAGCGCCAGGGATTTTCCAGAGTGTTATGGAGCGAACGCTCAGGGACCTTCTGGGTGTATGCCCGTACTTCGATGATGTCCTCATCGCAGGAGAATCAGTGGAGAATCTAGCTGAGAGACTCAAGGCCGTGTTGCTGCGGTTTCGCAAAGTGGGCCTGAAACTCAGGTAACACAAGTGCAAGATTGGGGTCACGTCCACAGAGTTTCTGGGGTTTTGCATAGATGCGGAAGGCATACACCCTGCTCAGTCCAAGCAGGAAGCGATCCAGCAGGCACCCAGTCCCAAAACAAAAGCAGAACTTCAAGTGTTCTTGGGACTGTTAAATTTCTATCATGCCTTCCTTCCCCACAAGGCAGCCGTGGCGGAGCCGTTACACCGACTCCTAGAAAAACAGGCTATATGGGCGTGGACACGTGTCCACGAGAAGAGTTTTGCTGCAGTTAAAGCATTACTTTCCTCAAATGCAGTGTTGGCTCATTTTAATGAGCGACTTCCTGTTAGCATAGTGTGCGATGCTTCCCCTTATGGGATCGGAGCTGTTTTAAGTCACCTTAAAACAGATGGGACTCAGGTCCCTATAGCATATTATTCCAGAACCCTGTCTGCCGCGGAGCGTAATTACGCGCAGATAGATCGAGAAGCATTGGCAATCGTAGCGGGCATCAAGAAGTTCCATGACTTCTTGTATGGTTGCCATTTCACGGTCTTCACAGACCACAAGCCACTTCTGGGGTTGTTCACAATGGACAAGCAGACACCCCACATAATCTCTCCTAGAATGTTGAGATGGTCAATATTTCTCTCTGCGTATGATTTTTGCATGATTCACAAGCCGGGCAAAGAAATGGGCCATGCAGACGGCCTCAGTAGATTGCCCTTAAGAAACATAGAGCCTGATCCTGCATCAGCAAACCACATCCTGTCTATTCAGGATTTGCCTGAGTCCCCTCTCCACGCAGGGGATGTTGCTGCTGAGACAGCTGCCGACAACACGCTGACACGCGTGTTGAACTGGGTGTTATCCGGATGGCCGGACACGTGTCCGGGTACGGAATTTCAGGGCTTTTGGAAGCGGAAGTCAGAGCTATCCACCTTCAAGGGGTGTTTACTGTGGGACAGTCGGGTAGTCATCCCGACCTCACTGAGGACTAGAATCCTTGTGTCTCTGCATGAGGGACATCCGGGGATAGTCCGCATGAAGGCACTGCGCATAGTCACCTGTGGTGGCCAGGGCTCGATAAAGAGATCAAAGCCCAGGTCTAAGGGTGTCACGTTTGCCAACAGTCCAGGCCAGAAATGCCCCAAGCTCCCATCCATAGGTGGGAAACAACACAGGATCCTTGGTCGAGGATCCATATCGACTACGCTGGCCCCTTTCAGGGGCAACTCTTTCTTATTGTCATGGACAGTCACTCTAAGTGGCTGGAGGTAGTTCCAGTGTCCGCTGCAACTTCCACTATCACCATCAGGGTTCTTCGTGGCATTTTTGCCACTCATGGACTTCCGGACGTAATTGTCTCTGACAACGGAACTCAATTTACTTCTTCGGAGTTCCAGTCTTTTCTGCGAGCAAACTTAATCCGCCACTCTATGTCGGTGCCCTTCCACCCGGCGTCAAATGGTCAAGCGGAACGCATGGTGCGGACTACAAAAGATTCTTTGAAAAGAATCACGCACGGCAACTGGCATCACCAGTTGGCTGACTTTCTTTTGTGCCACTGCACCACTCCATGCACTGCTACGGGCAAGAGCCCCGCTGAGCTCCGATGGGGTCGCCGGCTTATCACTAAGCTGGATAGGTTACATCCAGACCGGGTTGCATCGCAGGTGTACCAACCACAGGCACCGAGGAGGCTGAACTTGGGCGATCCGGTTTGGGCCCGCAACTATGGCCCTGGTAACTTGTGGGTGGTAGCTGTGGTTTTTACGGTCACCGGCCCCCTTTCCTACGAAGTGGCATTGGACGACGGTCGTGTGCTGCAACGGCATATTGACCAGCTTCACTGGAGGTTGCCAAACCACTCTTCCACCCCTGGCTCTGCTCTTGGGGGGGAGGAAGCTCCCGAGATTGATCGGGACAGTCAACAAAGCACTGACTATGGCTCATCGCAATTAGCAAAAGAGGGGTTTGCCATTGAGGCGGCTCCTGACTCGGGCACTACGCCCATGGGACATTGCGGGAGATCGGCTTTTCAAGCCTCTCCAAAGGGGGGGTTCTCCCATCTGGGATATGGGTCCCAACCATCTGCTCATGCAGATCAGGGGAATTCCACCCCACAGAGGACCACTAGCCAGGGGAACACCACCCCTCCGGGGAATACCACCCCTCCAGGGAACACCACCCTTTCGGAGAATTCCACCCCAAATCGGCATGCAGAGCTGGACCAGCAGGCCAGCTTGCAGGCACCGATCCTGACCATTTTAAACGGGTCCCCAAGTCCTGGTCTGCCGAGCCCAGTGGGCAATCTTACAGACCAGGCAACTGCGGCACTTCTGCGGAGATCAGAGTGGGTCCGAGGGCCCCCCAAGTTCCTAAAGGAATATGTAAGGATTCTGTCGGTGCTTGCCTAGCATTCAGAGTTCTTGCTAGCCGAGCATTCAGGCATGCTCAAAAGTACAACCGTGCATTTGTTCAAGCTAGCACTACCTTGCAATTTTTCAAAAGCTGCAATGAGCAAAGGCAGGCGACAAGTCCTAAGAGGTCGCAGGCCGGGGCCAAGGTTAGTGGGAGTGAAGGGATAGCCTTCACACGGGGGCGGCATTAATAAAGCAAACAATGAAAGGTGCATTATGCTTCTAACCAAGGGGGGAGGGGTGTAATGTACTGAGTTGTGTTGGACAGCAGGTGCAGGGCTGGAGCCAGGCAAGGCTAGCAGCCACGTGGTTGCTATGGAGCCTGGATGTCTGGCGGCCCGGGCAGGCTGGATACTTTAGCGCGGGAGAAACCCCATGCTATGATTGGTTAAGGTTACCCAGAGCTCTTTGTATAAAAGGGTGGAGCCAGTTTCGTTTTCTGTTCTGTTCTGTGTCTGTTTCCAATGAATAAACCTTGTTGTTGTTTAATCTCGTCTCTTCCATGTCTATCGATCTAAAGACAGAACAAAGATCATAATCTTAATTTCCCATGTTTTGGTCTATCCTGTCTTGCAGGAATTTTGGCGGGGGAGGGGGGTGGGGAAGGGAAAGGGATCCCTAACGACATACCCAACTTTGTGTTCCATAGGGCAGCCATCTTCTAAAGATAAAAATAGCATTGCTTGAGAACGTGGCCTCATTTTATATTGTTGGTAAGTGATACGCTGGAATAAAAGGAAAAGAATGACAGAAGTTATTTCTCTCTTCCTTGAGTCCCAGCTATTTAAAAAAGGAAGCTGCAATTGAAATGAGGGAGGCATTTAAAAGAGAGCCAGCCAGAGGTTTTTGGAGGGGAAGATGTCTAGACTGTAATGCATGGGGGAGGGGGAAATCAGAGCAATAAATGTATGCTACCTAAATGTCCCCATAAATGTTTCATGAATGGCAAGTGCATGAAAGAGGCAGGAGAGGAGAATCTATTGAAAATAATTGTCATGATGAACAAAGCTCTTCCTTCTTATGGCCTGCAGTGGGGAAGAATGTGTAAAGTAGAGTGGATAACTCAGTGGACACAGTGCAAGAGAGTGGGGAATATGGGTCTCCCAGCCCTGGTTTGATTGTTAAGTGCTTCCTTAGGGAAAGAGGGCCACACCGAGTTTTTCTCCCTAGCTCCCCAGCTATTACATCCTTAACTCTTTCTTGCTCAACTTTAATTTTCAATCAACTTTTGTAAACGCATTTTCCCCCTTATAATAATTTCATTTGCAAAGGATAGCAGTCACATGGTGTCACATTTTACAACCACATCGCTTAGCAACAGTAATTCTGGTCCCGCTGATTGTTGTCAAGCAAGCACTACCTGCATTGCCTTACTGTTATCTAGTGTTAATTCTTTTTAGTTTACATTCAATGTGTTTGTGGAAGAACTGGGAAAAGACAGAATTTTTAGACTCTTATTCCAACTTTGTCACTTATTGAGTCTATGTCTTGTCAGTTAAGCAATGGAAGGGCCAAGGGTTACCACGGTTGGGCTATGCTTAGGACATCAGTTGGCCCTAATCCAGCCCTGGGCCTTCAAGAAGTTGATTTTCTTCAACTCTCCTTCCACAGCCATTCTGGCTGGAGCTACTGGGAGTCATTGTGCAGCAACATCTGGATCGCGTTGGGTTCCCTACCTGAAGACATTCTCCAAGCTCCCTGGCCCATCAAATCATGTTCTCTGCCTTGTGATGCACTGCAGAATAGTAAGTATGGAAGTTACAGTCTACTATAGTCATTTTGTTTCTCCAACTTGGTTTCTGAGGAACATGTCTTTAAGAGTGGGTTGCAGACGCATGTTAATTACTGTCTGATTTGGTAATTAGTGGTGACTAGCCAATGTGAATGATTCATCCTGGGTTGAACAGTGCAGACAGAGATTTCTTCTGAACTTCAGTGCAATCATCGACACAGTAAATGCTACTGTTGTAGAAGTAATAAAGTATTAATGAACAGATAAAGAGGACTTTTAAAAGCTTTTTTTTAATAATGGAAGAACAAAATGAGTATACGGGGAATAATCATATGGACTGTGTCTACTTATTTTTACTTATGGCTAACTTTAAGTTCAATCATTGATAGTTTCCCACTCAGTTTAGAGCAGACAGTTCCAAAGCAGAAGAGCTGTTGCTGAAAAGGCCCAATCCACAAAATTTACCAAGGATTTGAGAGCATCTCAGAAAAGTGAAATGGTTTAATGGTCAAAATACTGAGCTGAGACTGACAGATTCCCAGGTCAAATCATCCAATGATCACTGAACTCCCTGGATAATTGTTGTTCTTTTAGTATAGTTTTCTCCAAAGCTGTGGTGGCGCAGTGGTTAGAATGCAGTATTGCAGGCTAACTCACTGCTCACTACCAGGAGTTCGATTCTCACCAGCTCAAGGTTGACTCAGCCTTCCATCCTTCCGAAGCTGGTAAAAGGAGGAAACAGATTGTTGGGGGCAATATGCTGACTCTGTAAACCGCTTAGAGAGGGCTGTAAAAGCACTATGAAGTGGTATATAAGTCTAAGTGCTATTGGTATTATTTTGTGGATAATGTAAAGGAAGACTTCAGAGTGGGAAGACCTCAGAGGTTATAAATGTAATAGCAAGCCTAGCTCTAAGAAACTGCTTTCAGCATCTTTGATGTTGCTTATGGATTTCTTACTTTGCAGAATTTATTTATTTTTTTGATTAATTAAATCCAATCCTTCTCCAATTAAATCCTCCAGGAACTCAAAGTAGTATACACGGCATTACACCTCCAGTTTCCCCCCCACAACAACCCTTTAAAATATGCTTGGCTGAGACAGAGACTGGTCCAAAGCCATTTATGGTGCTCCCATGATGAAACGGACGTGGACCCAAGTCTTAATCCAACACCTTATCCACATCACATTTACTGTGCATTTTATTTGGTAAAGAAGAAACTGTATTTTTGACAGTCAATGGGATGGGAAATTGGCATTAGCACATACGTTTTGTGCTCTCCTACCTCTGTGCCATCCATCAAAGCAAACAAGTTTCATTCTTGATTTGTCTTTCTGATGCCAGCCATATGACTGAGTACAAAGGGTCAAAATATACATATCTTGCCAAATAATCTGATAGCTAAACATCTCACTCTTCAGTACTGAAAAGTATTGACATATGAAGACCTGCAGCTGAAGGCAAAAAAGCATTTCATAGATGCAATGGTAGCACATTTGAATAGATATATGTTTTCAGTTCTCATTCTCATTTCTACTCCATCTTCCTTGATCTCTGAGGTCTTAATTAATGGAAACAATGGTGATTTCTCCATTGTTTTCCTGCCACTTTCAATCTCCCCCTCTCTCATGATTGCCAGACATAAATCTTGAAAGGAAAATGAGTTATTCAACATGAATGGACAGAAAAGGAAAGAGGCTTCTTCCAGAACCTTTCCCTAATTCAGAGATTTCCTGTTAGTCTCCAAAATCAATCTCTACAGTAATGGAAGTCTGTGGGTTGTTTCTCTCTCACACACACAATTAGCAACAACAGCAATCAGATAATCCAATAGACCAGGGGTGTCAAACTGCCGGCCCGCATCATGCTGAAACCGCACCCACCCCATTGCCGGCAATGGAAAAAAAGTTGCGATATGTCACGACACATCACGTGATGTTGCGAGTTGCAATAGACTTTAAATAAAACAACAAAATATACATGTTGAATGTGTGTGTGTGTGTGAGAGAGAGAGAGAGAGAAAGAGAGAGAGAGATAGGTGTGTGTGTGTGTGTGTAGATAGATGATAGGTGATAGATTGATAGATGATAGATAGAGAGATAGAGAGGGAAATAGAGAGATGATAGATGATAGATTGATAGATGGTAGATTGATAGATGGTAGATTGGTAGATGGTAGATTGATAGATGGTAATGATAGATGATATATATATATAGATGATAGATGATAGACAGACAGATAGCTAGATAGATATAGATTCAGCATATATATATATGTAGTGGGAAGTCCGTCCGATTGCTTTTTATTGTCTTCTAAACAGAGCATTAAATGATGAAAATCTTTAGTCACATTTCATTTCCCTTATAAGTCAAACATTTACACCAAAGTTACATTCAAGGCTATTTTCTGTACTGCATAGCTCTCCAGTACAGAAAAAAAAAATTGCATACAACTTTTACATTTACATTCTAGGGCTAAGAAAACCAATCTGCAACCAAATTCTCTCCTTATGCAAACCTTTGGAGAGCCTGCCGCCCGTGAGGACATGGAAACTTTACTTCCTTGGCCCACCAAACCAAGAGCTGTCAGTCAGAATCTGGCTGCAGAAGTCAACCTACATCTGCCGGAGACATCACTCCTATCAGCCATTCATTTGTCAATCTATCCAATCCACTTTTATGGTCCCCAGTCAGATATTATGCCGATATTGACTGCTTGCAGACTGCTTGCAGACCTGTGGAGATGGTTACCAGCATCAAATTCCTGGATGTGCAGCTAACGAGTAGGCTGACTTGGTCGCTAAACAGTGAGAAACTGGTGAAGCGGGCACAGCAGCGCCTGCATTTTCTGCGCCGCATGAGAAAAGCACATCTTCCTTCCCCTGTCCTGACCACTTTCTCATGGGGACAATCGAGAGCATCCTGTCATACAGCATCACAGTCTGGTTTTGGAGGCATCACTGCTTCAGAGGAAGGCGGTGCAGAGAGTGGTGAGAATTGCCGAAAAGATCATTGGCAGTTCCCTCCCTACCATCCAGGACATAGCACAGAAGCGTTGCTTGAGCAGGGTCCCTAAGATTATCTGGGACACTACACATCCTCTTCACGACCTGTTTTCCTTGTTACCTTCTGGGAGGAGGCTTCGTGGTATCCGTAGCAGAACATCCAGATTCAGCCATAGTTTCATTCCATACAGCATTAACCTTGTGAACTCTCAAACTTCCTCCTTGCATTATATATTCAAGATGGACAGTATTTAATATTTATTTGCTATGTATATGTAGGGATGTGGGTCTATATATATGTTGTACATAGTATGTTTAGGTGTGTGTCATGTATATGTTTCACTTTGAGAGCGGGCAACTAAATTTCATTTTTTATGTGTGCCATTGTGCCCACAATATAAAAATGACAATAAAGGTTATCTAAGCAGGATGAAGCTTAGTTAGTACTTGTTTGGGAAGCAATCAGGGAATCATAATGCTGTCAGCCAGAGTGAGAACTGGAGGAAAATCCCAGAAGAGAGAAAGAACCATCCACACAACGTGTCCACAGGAATCCCCAGGAGTAAAGCTCTTAAAGGAGATTTAATCATAACCACTTAGATATGTTCTTTTCTCCTATTCCCATCAATGGACCCACTGGGTCTCAAATTTACTCTGAGTCCTGATGCAGGTTCTCTGCATGATTCAGAATGGCAGCTTTTAGTTAACATAGGATATTGTGGTATCCTGTGTACTATCTAATCTAGGCTGACCATGCAGCTATTTCAACCCAAGTTAATCAGATAAAGCCTAGGGAATAACCAGCCCAGTGAACCTGTCCAGTGCATTAATCAAAGCAATATGTAAGAAGGGGAAGACTGGAAACATGAAAACTGAGTTTAATTTAAAAACGTAAGTGTAAAAACTTAGGCTAATGCCAAACAATCTTTTAAATCAGAGATGGAAAACCTAATATTGCTGTCTCCTGATGTCCCGGATTTTGTTTCCCATCAGACTGAGCTTACAGCAAAATATGATAAGGTTTACTCTACAAAATATCTGTAGTTCATCAAGTGACCTTTACTATAATAAAGAAATACATATTCTATGATCATTTTATTTCTATAGGAAGCTCCAGCTAAGACTTTTTTTTTTGTTCTTTCTGAATTCCAACCACAATTGACCTCTTCTTTGTTAACTAAAAAAGAGCCTACCATGTGAAAATAACCAATTGGAGAGAATAAAGCAGCACAGAATGAAAGGCCTGCTTTTTCCATCTGGCTCATCGTCGTAAATCCATCCACTTTTGTAAGAAATAAAGCCCACAACTTTGTATCTGTATCTGCCATGCGATAAGTCCAATAGAAGAATCTTGCTTCTAATTTGATGCCATCCAAATACAAAGACCAATGTCTTGGTTCAGAGCAATCCAAGTCTTTCATTGCTTCTGACATTAAAGCTTTTCTCCATTCTGCATTCCAGTTCCAGGAAGTAGTGAACAATCCCACCACTTCTGGAGTGACAGCCAGGAATCAAAAAGGGATATCCTGCAATGTTTAATTCTTCTAATTGCACATAAAGTTTTGTCTTATGCTTCCCCACACTTTTCATGTAAGCAAAACATACTGAAATGAGGACATCACCTCTTTGAAATGAGCAACTGAATTCAGTCTTGGGACATACACTAGTAATACTTTTGGGGAACATTTTATCTGGACAGCCGAGAACAGTGCAAATATGTCAGTGGGAGGCCTTGAATCCTAGTGTTGTTTAGAGCTTATATTCCAGAGGACAGGATGAAATCCAAGCTGAGTCTCAACTCTCGACCAGCTATAAGATCAGAAAGAAACACCAACGTGAGAATTCCCTCAAACTCATGATTCTTCAGCCAACTGACCACACCTGCAACCAAGGAGCTATGCAAGAAATCAGGGGTCTTCAAAGTTGGCCCTTTTATGACTTGTGGACTTCAACTCCCAGAATTCCTCAGCCAGGCATGCCGGCATGCCTGGCTGAGGAATTCTGGGAGTTGAAGTCCACAAGTCATAAAAGGGCCAACTTTGAAGACCCCTGCAAGAAATGGAACATTTTGTATTCTCTTAGGAGCACCTGTGGAAGAGAGTCAAAAAGGCCAAGGTAGCGAGTCTCAACAATGTGATTAAAGGTCAGCCCCTTTTAAAATGCGCACTGCAGCCACCATCTCTGTTTCCCTCTGAGCAGCTTCCCTGGATGCCCCTACATACAAAGAGAGGAAGACTGAGGCTAACCTTGCAAGGATTCGGAGACTGAAGAAGGTTGTGGGGTTGTGGCTGTCTATTTTGCTTCTGAGTCATAGGGAATGGCTTTCCAACACTCATCCTTTGTTGCTTCTCCCTCCCAAGCCTAAAAGCTCTTTTGGATCAGATTAAAGGTTAGTTTATCTAGTATCCTGAATTGGACCGGGGCCAACCAGAGGCATCATGGAAAGCTGCAAGAAAAAAGCAATGCATCTTCTAAGAGACTGGATCCTGGAATTTATTGGAATTCTTTTTAAAGCCAGAGTCATAAGCCAAATATTATTTTCCCAGTGAGTTCATCAGCTGAGGCTTTCTGTATAGCATGACAGACAGTGTAATCCCCAGATTTATTGCAAAGTATCCCTATTGCTTATATACGGGGGTTATCCATCGGCTTGGGTTTTTTTCTTCTTCTTCTTTTTCTTCAACAGCATCAATATCACCACTGACTTATGAATGCATAAACTGATTGATGTCTTTTCTCTTCTGACTTTGCCAATGATATATTTTTCATTAAAAGTCATGATAGCATGGGAGAAAAATTCTGCTCCATAAAAAGGCTATGCTTCTTAAAATGAACAATGTGGACAGTGAAAAAAAATGAAAAAACAGACCTCTCATACTACACGGACCGGAGAGACTTGTGTTCGAGTTTATTAGATTTATATCCTCTCTTTGGTTTGGAAGCTCAAAGTGACATACAAAATGCTCCTCCTGTTTTTCCTCACAACATCAACCCTGTGAGGTGGGCTGGGATGAAAAAAGAATAATTAGCCCCAGGTCACCCAGTGAGTTTACATGGCTGAGAATGGACTGAACCACAATCTACCTGATCCTAGAAACAGCTTAACTACACTGGATCTCACTTGCCCATAAGATTTGCTGAGTGTCTTTGAACCAGTCGGTGTCTCTCAGCCCAACCTACCTCAAAAGGTTGTTGTTGAGATAAAATGCAATGAATGTGCTCTGCACTCAATCTCCCCCCCCCAAAAAAGAGAGATAAGTTATAAATATAAGAGATACTGTAAATGAAAGAATGGAACCTGAGATGCTTTTCTTCCTTATCCCATTTTGTACCTTGTTATTCTGCAACATCTTCATGGGAAAAATGAAATTCTCATTTTTCCGGATACATTTCTGGACTCCATTCTGACAGCTCTTTGATGTGATGGTTAAGGTGCTGGCCTAGAAACCAGGAGACTGTGAGTTGTAGTCCCAATTTAGGCATAAAGCCAGCTGGGTGACCTTGGCCAGTTATTGTCTCTCTCAGCCCTAAGAAGTAAATAAGGGCAAACCACTTCTGAAAATCTTGCCAAGAAAACTGCAGGGCTTTTCCAGGAAGTTGATGGGAGTCATCATTGATTTGAAGGCATGAATTAATTAGCATGGATACTAGGGGAAAAATCCCTATAAAGCAGTTGCATATGTTTCTGTCGGCCACCCTTTTTTCAACTGGGATGTAATCTTCTCTGTTGAATCATGATTATGCCTTTGGACCATGTTTATTCCAAAACCTAAGCAGGTAAGGCTGCATTCCTTGCTCATAAAGAAATTTTCCTGGCAAACGTTCTATTGAAAATATATTGGGAACAAAATGTATATCACTCCAGTCCACGTTTTTTCAGTCTGTTCAGATGGATGGGGAAAGGAGGCGGGATGATGCAAGAAGACACATCTACATTTGTTGATATGTTTCCTTCTGACCTATTGGTACATGTTCAGGCACAGGTAGACATGTTGTATACATGCTTGGGAAGCTGTGTTTGTCAAAAAGCAGTACCTGCTTCTTGCTGGTGGCAATACAATTGTCTTCAGCTCTGTTCCCTTCTCAAGTTCCACTGATCGTATTTTTCACTTGGTGTTGGTGAGCCAAGTTTCAATCCTGCCTGCTTTGATCAGCCAGAAAGGAAAGGAAGCAAGAAAATCCCAGAAAGGGTTGTGTAAGAGCGGCAACAAAACTTTCTCATCCTATGCTAACCTTACCAAACCCAAAGGATCAACTATTGGATGGCAAACTGACAATATGGGCTGGGTGTCTTCTTAGAAATATCTCTGATGTGCTAAACAGGTTTGCTTGATGTCCAGACCTACAATTAAAAATTCTCCATCTCCACCCCTAATTTTCTTTTATCAGTGTGCCCAAGTGCCCAATTTCCAAGAAATTAGAAATCAAGTAAAAGCATTTAATTGTTTGCTGTCTTGCAGCTAATAACCCTAATGAATGGAGATTCTCAATCATCCAGGTCATGGCTATCCCAAAGGTGTTTTTCCAAAAGGCAACTGGACTTGGAAAAAGGAAAAAGAAAAAACCAAGAAAGTCCAGTTGCCTTTTGGAAAAGCACCTTTGGGACAACCCTAATAATGCTAACAAAAAGGAGTCACACTCTCTCAGCCCAACCTACCTCACATGGTTGTTGTTGTGGGGAAGATAGGAAGAAGGAGTATTAGGTGTGTTCACCATCTTGAATTACCTATAACAGGGGTAGGCAACCTTGGCTCTTTTATGACTCGTGGACTTCAACTCCCAGAATTAGCTGGCTCAGGAATTCTGGGAGTTGAAGTCCACGAGTCATAAAAGAGCCAAGGTTGCCTATCCCTGACCTATAAAATTATGTAGATGGGATAAAAATCTAGTCAAAAAAAATTAAACTCTGGATTCTGTGTATTTTGTGGTATTGTGCCATGATCTCACTATTAAGTATTATTGTTGTTGCTGTTTTGAATTCCCCCTCTTTTTCTGTAGCACTGATGTAAATTTAATTTCAAAACAGCTTTTCATGCCTCATTATGCTTGAATGAGACCTGACAGTGGCCTTCTGAGTCATTTGTGAGTCATGCATTGTTTAGCTAAGTGTAAGGTAGGCTGTGAATGTTTAATGTGTCATCACAAGGGAGCAGCTCAGGTTTAGGCAGAGCAAGCATAAGAGGTGCTGCTTGAAAACCATTCTGAATAAATATGCTTGTACAAAGAAGGGTGGGGGAAAATTAAAACTCATATATAAGCTCTTTCAAATATTCCCATAATGGTTAAGAGTTGGCAGAAAGCACAGACACGTACCATGTTACTGAGAAGAGAGGCCCAATGGAAAGACCCGGGGTGTCCAACCTTGGCAACTTTAAAACTTGTGGACTTCATCTCCCAGAATTCCCCAACCAGCCATGCTGGCTAGGGAAGTCTGGGAAATGAAGTCTACAGGGCTTAAAGTTGTCAAGGTTGGACGCCCCTGGAATAGAGAGTTCCTGCCACATTTCAGAATGGTTAGACCCATTTTGTGTGGGAAAATAATCTTCACTGAGGATTATGGGAGCACCCCCCTTGTAAGATATTACATATTTAGTCAACTACCATGTCACCTTAATCATAGTGGTAACTCTAAGCAGTGTATAGGTTAGGATTAAAAATAGCATGATAATAATTATTAGACATGGGCAATAAATGTATTTGTTGCACTCTTTTTAATGCAAACTTAATGTCAACTCTACAAATGAGCATGGCTGCAGCCATTTTCCTTCTCATTCTAGGTTGCCACATAGAACGGAGGGAGGGGGGTTGCCCAGATGCTTGGCTAGTCAAAATAATATTTTGTCCCGTGGGAACCAAGGTCATCGGCTGCTCCCGAGACTAGGGACTGGGCGTTGCATAAAAAGCCCGCCAAATAATCATATTGGGGAACGTAGTTGCTTACATAGCTTTTATGGGAGGGATATTTAACTTTGTATTGGGAAATTGTTGCTTGTGTATCCAGACTTGGTTTCACTCATGTTCTTTGAGGAATTTGCAAGCCTCGGAGTTCTGCTTTATTCGTCTCTGTCTGTCAGAACCATGACACTTAATTTTGTATTTTCAAAGGAGGACATGGCCTGAAGCTCAGCTCTTCAGTTTCATCCTTCTCCAAATGTTGCAATGCTGTTTGTTAATTGGAGATAATTTATTAGGGAAAAGCCTGCACAAAAAAAAAATTGCAGGTCGTTAAGCAAAACCAAAACAAAGTAGCTACATATTAAGACAAAGATGCACAAGAGTTAACTGTGAATTTTACAGTATGGTGGGGTTTTCTTTTTAAATCTAAATCTAATATGGAAACAGGATTAACCAACGTTGACAATTAATTTATCCCCTCCTTCAGTAACAAACTGAAAGGAATTGAAATTGATAGATTTACAGTTATGAGAAATTGGAGGAATCTGCAATTGATCAATTCAGTTATTTCTGTTTGGAATAAGGTAATGTGTTGCAGCTGAGCAATATGTGTCTGAATCTCTATACTTGGTGCATTTGGGAGAAGTTGATGGAGAAAGCGAGACGGTCAGATTTTCATCTCCATCTCTCTGTCATAAATATTTTATTCTTCAGGGCCATCTGGCTACCCAATACTTTCCATTTTAACTGAGAAAGTTACCCCAAAAAGTCAATTTTGCGTTCTGAAGTTTATAAGAGCGAGCAACCTTTTACCACCATTTCAATTACATTTACAGCAGAAAATAATGCAACTTTTGTAAAAGGGATGAAATTATTTTTTAAAAACTGAAACATTTGTTTTATTTGTTTAATTTTTATTTTTACATGTTGCGTTATGTGTTTGTGTGTGTGTGGGGGGGAATTCGTGCAGATTTCTGTACTAACAGTCAAGTAAACTTAGCAAGATCTGAAATACTGCAAATGATACTCACAGCTCTCTTTTCAAGGTCTTCTGCTTTTGCAATACTTTCTTACCTAAATCATAATGGGCTTCTAAATATCTTTCCAAGCACAGGCATCCTCCTTTTCTTTTTGTTGATCTTTCTTAGCCCCAGTCAACACTAATTCTTGACTAACAAGAGAAAAACATTTGTTTTTCATTCAGACTATTGAATTATTATTCCCTTATGTGATGTTGTGAATTCTTCATTTTTCCTTCACTTTACAGACCTGCAAAGAACGTAAATGTGCAGATGGGTCACAAAGTTACTTTTTCACCCCCATTGTAATTGTGTGCGGCCACTGTATGAGGCAGTCGCTAAACAAGGACTATCTATGGAATATGATTCTTCTGACCTGGGTGTTAGGTTGGCAGTGTGAACTGGTCCACATCTCTGGACTAGGAAAAGTGAACTTTGCAATGGTTGGGAAGGAGCTACAGGTAGTTCTTGACATATCTAGTCAACGTTCAAAAAAGTGACTTACAATCATTCCTCAAACTTATGACCGTCACTGCATCCCCACAGTTCTGTGATCAAAATTCAGGGGCTTGGCAACAGGCATATATTTATGACGGTTGCAGCATTTTGGTGTCATGAGATCGCCATTTGCAACCTTCCCAGCCGGCTTCTGACCAGATGAGTCAATGGGGAAATCCAGATTTGCTTAATGATTGCATGGTTGACTAACAACTGCAGTGACTCGCTTAACAACAATGGCAAAAGGGGTCATAAAATTGGGTGCGACTCGCTTAAGAACTGCCTTGCTTAGCAGTTGGAGATTCTGGTCTCAGTTGTGATCGTAAGTCAAGGATTACCTGTATTTGCATCAAGCACCAGATTGAATGTAAAATATGACTCTGGATACAAATGGCCTCATTCTGAACGTTGCAAACAAAGTTCACCTTACCAATAAAGGAGAATATTTGAAGCTCGGGGTTGAAACGAGGGGGTCCTTGGGGCTCTCTGAGCTTGCTTGTTTTCTTACAGATGTTTCATTACCCAAACTAGGTAAGCACTGATGATATTACCTAATTTGGGTAATGAAAAGTCTGCAAAAAAACATGCTCAGAGCAAACCAAGAACTCCCCCCCCCTTTAAGGTTCACCTTTCCTAAATTCCATAATATGACATTAACACTGGCTACCTCTTCATCAGAAAAGAATATGCTTATGTGCATCATCACTGTAGCAGACCTTCAGAGCACAATAGTTCATTCCTCTCTCCCAGGGGTGGGATTCAAATATGTGAACAACCGGTTCTCTGTGTGGATGCCACTTCCGGAAGTCCATTCTGGGCCTGGGCAACAAAAAATTAGCTACCGGTTCTGCCGAACTGGTGCAAACTGGCTGAATCCCACCACTGCTTTCTCCCCTGGAAGGCAATATCAATAGTTCAGGAAAAGAAGCGATAACAAGGAGGTATGATTTCTTTTTACAGCCAAATTCATCTCCAGTTTTTTTTTAATGTTACTATGAGTAACATTGAAGTAAAACTATACAGACTAGTATTGATATTTATGCAATTTCCTGGCACTTTCTGCTGTCCAGCAAAATGTTGAAGAATGCTGTTTCCTTGTTGCTGCAGATATCAAGAATGCAAAATGTCGGGCAGTCATCTTTCTTACTTTTTGACTCTTTTGAATAAAACAGCGTGTTTTGCTTTGGCATTCTGGATTTGTTAGCTAACCATTTCCCCCAAAATTGTCCTTGGGTCTCTAAGCAAAATGCTACAATGCCCCTCTCCTTTAAAAGTCATTATAAATAAAAAAAAAAATGTTTTTCTCTGACCCACACATCTTTCTTTATTTTTTTCTCCATCACAGAAACAACACATACTTTTTTCCATAGACATTTTTTCCGGTTTGTTTCTTCCTTTCCTATACCTTTACAGTCATGACAGGATTTTTTACCTATTTTTTTTTAAAGTCAGATGAAGAGATTTCGGCTGCAGATAACCAGGCCATTTCTTTATTGTTGTTATTTGCGAAGTCATGTCCGACCCATCGCGACCCCATGGACAACGTTCCTCCAGGCCTTCCTGTCCTCTACCATCTTCTGGAGTCCATTTAAGCTCACGCCTACTGCTTCAGTGACTCCATCCAGCCACCTCATTCTCTGTCGTCCCCTTCTTCTATTTCCTTCAATCTTTCTCAGCATTAGGCTCTTCTCCAGTGAGTCCTTCCTTCTCATTAGGTGGCCAAAGTATTTGAGTTTCAACTTCAGGATCTGGCCTTCTAAAGAGCCGTCAGGGTTGATCTCCTCTAGGACTGACCGGTTTGATTGCCTTGTAGTCCAGGGGACTCGCAGGAATCTTCTCCAGCACCATAGTTCAAAGGCTTCAATTCTTTTGCGCTCAGCCTTTCTTATGGTCCAACTTTCACAGCCATACATTGCAACTGGGAAAACCATGGCCTTGACTATACGTACTAGGCATTGCTAGAGGGCAGCAAAGAGTTGTAGTTTTGGGTTGTGTATCTCTTTGCTGCCCTCTGGTGTATGGTTCTTTGTAGCCAAGATATGATAGCCCTGGAGCAGAAAAAGAAACAGCAGGCAAAGAAGACAAATATAAATGTCTCTGTCAAAGGGTAAACTAAAAGGTTGTAACATAACTGAACTTTCTGACATAATTCTGGATATCTGGCTACTCAACTCTTGTCCCAATCTTGGGTTTCAATACAAACGTGATCACTCACCGGAAATACATCTAGTTCTTGTTCATGATGAAGTATATTAGCAGTGAGCAATATTTGCTGCTCTCAGGCACCCTTGTGTGATCCCAAATGATGATCTGGGCAGAGAAAAAAATGTTCAGTTACAATTGCCAAAATCTGATGAGATCATCGAAATTAGAAAAGATATTGCACTAAAGATCTAAAACTGTGGTTTGAGTGAGATCTCTAAAGATTGCAATGATTATTTGAATTTTTATTTGGACTCTGCTGAGGATCTCTTCTGAGGATCCGGCAGATTTTCTGACTGTCTTGAGCAGCATGCTGTCAGCCCCTATATATATATATATATATATATATATATAATAATACAGTGAACATTTTTTAAAATGCAATGCTTTGGGATGAGAGGATCTTGGATATTTTCAAAAGCATGCTTCTTAAAAATCTGGTTCAACAAAAAGTCTTTATTATCTGAATGCAACATTAGTCTTTTCATAATAATAGGAGTGATTAAGATGCCTCAATTTTGGAACAAGCCCTCCAGAAGGTATTATCTTTCTGGTTTCAAGAGGAATAATTTACCAAGGCTTTCAGAGATTTTGATTTTTAAAATTCATGTGCAAAAACAATTCTGTCCATATCTGCCTGTCCTGAGCAGTATTTACTCTGTAGCATGTAACCTTAGATTACAGACGTGTGCTTTCCACCTTCTCTATGTCTGATAAGATCCAATTGTTCTCTTCATTTTGGGGATATTGATTTTACTATTCCTTTGTTGCTTTTAAATCTGTAAATTGGTTAGCTATTCTTAGAAGCTTTTGATTGAAGTCTGATAAAATAAATATCCTCAATAAATGCACACAACAGCAAACACTGTCTCTGTGGCAGTGATGGCAATATTATGAGTGTTTAGGTCTATGTACCTGAGTGAAAATGTATGGATCTAAAGATATAAAAAGAAGTCACCACATATTTCATTGAGATCTGCCCGGTGACCTCTGATACTGCCTGGTCTGTAGCACTGAATGAAATCAACAAGCACGATGCATTCTCTGCTCAAAAATTCACACATATGGACACACACACCCCTAATGTACGTGGCAGAAATATGTGACCAAAATGATGTGTATTTGGTAGGGGGTGCATTTAAAATGTGTAGAGGTAGTTGCATTTTTGTATCTCTACTGGGAGAAGAAAATCTAAACTAAAATCAGAAAGACACTTTACATAAGTTACATAAAAAGCTGTTGTGACAATGAATGCAGATTTTTCTTAATTTTTTTAGCAGCTCCCAATTTCTTTCAGAAGAGAATAAGGCATAAAATTATGCCTAACCATGGCATGTTGCTGACACAGACACAATGCAGCTGGTCTTGAAAAAATTGGTTTTCAGCTTTTCAGAGCTAGTTAATCCTTGAATAGGACACCACTAGGAAATTTCAAGATTGGAACACTGAAAACATTTCCAAAAGGCAATGACAAATCACTTCCATACAGTTGCTATGAAAATATCACTGAGATTATCAGGTGTATCTATTGATCCACCAGGAACTAACCAGAAGTTAAGGAGTTTTGCATGTTTTTACAGACAGTTCTAAATTAATATTTTCTTTTTCCCCAAATCAATAATATTGATACAATAAATACAGCTTATAGCACAATCTAGAAAATGATGAAACTAATCAGGGATGTCAGCAGGGTGTAGTCCAGGGCCTATGGGCCGGATGCGTCATGCCAAAACCGTGCCCACCCCATTGCCGGCAATGGAGAAAAAGTTGCGATACATCGCGACACGTCACGTGACGTTGCGAGTTTGACACCCCTGGTGTAGTCAAAAAAAGGCAACATGGTGGCCATGACAAAACAATCAAATCTCCATGCAATGTTTATGGACATCACATATAAATTGAGGGAGATTCAATCATACCATTGTGACTGCCATCTTGATTATTTTTTAACACATCCTGCCAACACCCCTGAAGCTAGTTCTTCCTGTGGAATTATTTCAACAGAAGTCCAGTCCTAATTGCTTTTGCAACTGGGAGAGCTTTAGAAAGCTGTTCATGATATGTCACAAGAAGGGAAATGCTTACTGTTCAAGAGGATAATGAGAGTTTCTCCTAAGCATTTGTAAATAAAATAATAGCCATACATATATATATAATTCAGGCAGCTTTCACCAAACTTAATATCTGTTTGTGCTCAGGTTTCGGAGCACAGCTATTAAATTAAATATTAAATTAAACATTAGATATTATTAAATGTTAAAGTGTTCCAATGTATGAGGGGCTGCCACAAAGAAGAGGGGGTCAATCTGTTTTCCAGAGCCCCAGAAGGCAAGACAAGAAGCAATGGATGGAAATTAATCAAGGAGAGAAGCAACCTAGAACTAAGGAGAAATTTCCTGACAGTTAGAACAATCAACCAGTGGAATGGCTTGCCTTCAGCTACAACACTGGAGGCTTTCAAGAAAGGATTGGACAACCATTTGTCTAAAATGGCATAGGGTCTCCTGCTTGAGCAGCGGGTTGGACTAGAAGATCTCCAAGGTCCCTTCCAATTCTGTTATTCTGTTAAATAGCAGCACAAACTCTTTTGGCTTCAAAAGGACAATCCCTTCATCTCAGTTGCTTTTTACATGAAATATTTTGGTCCACTTGCATGGACTCAGCCATGATATGGACAGCAGCAGTAAATTGATGGGACCTATCAATAAGAAATAGTCTTTATCTGGAAACATTGTTTGCAAAATATATGCAAAATATATTTAAAGAAGCAGGTAGCAAAATGTACATGCAAAAATATATTTTGGAAAAATGTGTACAAAAAGTTATATTAAGATTATTTGCATTTAAATAAAGCATATTTTAGGAGTAGTCTCATGTCACAAGTATAGGTAGCTTCCCTGCAGAATAAAAAATCCATATGGAACTTGCTAAATTCTGGAAAACATAGCCTACATTTATATAAGAGCTACAGAGTTTTGGGAATGGTTGAAGGCTGCAGCTAAAGCAAATCATTGATTCAGAGGACTCTCAGCAGTTTGGTGTTGTGTTTATAAAAAAAATATAAGTTCTTTCAGAACTTGTGGGTGGATGCCATGAGAAGCTGAAAATGTGATAATGTATAGTTTTTCAAGATGTCTCTTGGTATTCAAGCATGCTTTAGTTCTGATTCCTTGAGAAATTCAGGATAGACTTGAGCATTTGTCTTATATCTTCTGCAGTAATTGATTGATGATGTGCCATCAAATCGTTTTTGTCTCCTAGGGGCCACATAGATTTTTTCCATGATGATCTATCCCTAACTTGTTCTTTCAGAACTCCCAACGGTGCACTCAATGCCTTTGTAACTCCATTTTCTCCATTTTCCTTCTGGTCATCCTCTTTTTCTCTTTCTTTCTATCTTTCCCAGCATTAGAGCCTTCTCCAGAGTTAGGTCTTTATCTGAAGCATCCAAAGTAGGATAATTTGAGTCTGATCATTGTGCCTTGACTGAATACTCAGGGTTAGATTGTTCAATGATATAATTGTTTGTTTTCTTGGCTATGTTTTAACCTCCTTCTCCTCTGTTGCATTCCCTATTGTTACCTGACAATTCTTCTGCTGGAGCTTGTGCTCTTTCTTAGAGGTTTCCCATTTCTTGAAGGAAGTCGTCTTAATTTCTATAGCTTCCTAGATACTAGTAGAGAGTTGTCTCCTTTCTGAACTTGGCTGAGTCTTTCTTATACTGTGGAAGACAGTCCCCTTGAGCTTTAATTACTGTGCTATTAAATAACCTTCTGGTGGAGAGATTTGGCCTTCTTGGCTTATCCTTTCAATCTCTTTTTCACCAGTCCTACATTTTTTTAAAAGTTTCCCTTTCTGTAATCAAATAGGACTATCAGAGCCTGCTGGAAATTTCCCCTTAGAGTGTAAACTAAGTGCCACAGCATTAGGATCATCATTTCTTAAATTTCTGTTGGTTCCAGAACATTTAGGATGGAACTTTGGGATGCCTCCCTTCTGCTTAGGTCCAAGGCTTTGCTATTCTAAGGCACAGTCCTAAAATACTGGTTTCTTTGTCATAGCCCAAGCATGAAGTCCCAGCCTACCTAGGAATAATCAAAATCCCTACTATTATTGCCACTTTTCTTTTGTCTGCTTCTGTGTTTTCTTTCGCCATTTCAAGACTTGTAAAGAATCACAGAGATGACCTTGGAGAAGATATTGCAAAGGTTGTGAACATGTCCTTGGGAGACAGCAGGAGGAGGAGGACGAGGAGGAGGAGGAGGAGGAGATGCAGAGATGTAATTTCAGACTTACATCATTCTGTTACTGTTACTATAATCTTACAATAAAAGCAGTGTTAATATGCATGGTTGATGTATGCTAACCATCTTGAAGGGCTGACATCAGTCTTGCGAGTCTGAAAGTACATCTCTCCTCCCTTGCCTTTACAGTCCAAGAAACTAGGCAGGATCCCTTCTGCCACACCCCTATTTGTTCTGTGGGCTCACCCGCCTCTTATCTGAACATTGTCTCATCAGTGGCTCCTCCTGTCTCTCAAGGATATTCTCATAAACCAGGGGTGGGGAACTATAGCCCTTTTATGACCTGTGGACTTCAACTCCCAGAATTCCACAAGTCATAAAAGTGGCCATAGTTCCCCACCTCTGTCATAAACCATTACAGGTACACAGAGTGACGCCACCTTGACTCTCTTTGGTATAAGAGGGAGCAAAGGGAAAACACTGTCAGGCTTTCAAGAATCTGGCAGCCTAATGAAGCAGAGTTCTAGTATTTCTTGGAGAATCCTTTCCTGATAAGAGCACCCTCAGCACCGTGACCAGTGCAAAAGCATATCCCTGCTTTTATAATTTAGGTTCTTGGCAAAAAGGTGCATCCATATTGATTCTGGGAAAGAATCTAGTTTTCCAATATTTTCTAACATATGACCTATATCCTCTTTAATGTGAAAAGCGGTACCTGGGGGAGAATCCCCAGGGGAGAGTTAAATCAATCAAGATAGCAGCCATGGCCATGAAATTGAAGCTAATTCTTTTTCTTACATGTATTGCATAAATGACATATTTTTTTTTAAAAAAGGATAGGGCTTCAAATACATATTTACAGCTGCCATCTTGACATTTTGACTACCCCCACGGGCAATCCTGACAATGCAGTATGTGTTTCTCTGCTCTTTCTATAGAGTTTTTTTTCCCCCAGGAATGATCGTATCTCACTGAGTCTCCCTCTTCCACCAAGTTTATATTATACAAATACAAATGCAGAATATTTCTATAATATCCTGTTGTATGGATTAAAGATATACATTCATAGCCATTTATTCTAAATGCCCATCTGGACTTGGAGATTTCTAGCAATGGCCCTGCAATACCTGGCATATCATCTCCTATTTAAAATGCTGCTCTCGACTTTTTTGTTCCTGTCATATCCATCCACTACTTCCAAGATCAATTCTTTTCCCTCTAGTATAAATATTGACAGTATACCATATCAGTTCCTACCTAACACTTACTGGCTTTCCACTTAGAGCAGATTAAAAGCAATGTTTTGATGTTTTCTGCACCAGAAAATACGCTCTCTCCCCCCCCCCTTCTCTCTTTGTTTTTTTTTATTTATTAAATTTATGTGCTGTCCCTCCTAACCAGAGATGAGAATTTTAGCTCAAGTGTAGTCCATCTCTCTTGCCCCAGAGGGTCCCACAGTCCCTAATAAATCTAAACCACTCCTCCTGGCCCTTCCATCTCATTGAGACTTCCGACTCCTGCCTATCTAGCTGTTCCTGACCCTATAACGTTGGCCTCAAAATAGGAAAATGCCAACTGATTGAACATCAGATGTGTCCCACCTCCAAGGGCACTTAAAAGGAGAAAAAAGCAAGTCTACGTGACAGTTTCAAATGATCCACTCCTAACAGGGTCCCAGACTGTGCTTCAATGGGAGGACAAACTGTTTTCTGCACCAAATCTCAACTGTGGGCCCTCCATTTTATATGCACAGTGGAGCCACACTGGCTGTTACAGTGCCATTCCAGCTCCTTAAGTAATAGAAAAAGAACATCTAACAAAGTGACAATGAAATCTTAAAATGGAACTGAGTACCAAGGTGATGTAAAGCATCTTAAAAGCATGAAATTGGATAAATGCTCTTTTTCCTTTTACTGCACTTTCCATCTTATCACAATTCCCCTAATATTTATTGGCAAACTTGGCTGCTCCTTCTCTCACAGCTCTTTTTTTTTTTTTTTTTTTTGTTGAAGGGGGGGAAATAGGTTTTTCAAATTCTTTCCTTTCACAGAAATCCAGATAGTTTGGTTCCCAATGAAAATCTGCACGTTTCCTGTGGAAAGCCAGTGAAGAAATTCTGGAACATTCCTTAAATAAAGAAATGTAATCAGTCACGTCACCTTGTTCCAGAATTTATGCAAATAAATTATAATATAAGTCCTATTAAATAAAGAGGATAAAGAGCTGCTTTGGCACAGTGGTTAAGGCCTCAGGCTAGAAATCTGAAAAATATGAGTTCTGGTCCCACCCTTGTCACAAAACCAGCTGGGTGATGTTGGGCCAGTCACACCGTCTCAACCCTAGGAAGGAGGCAATGGCAAACAACTTCTAAAAAAAATCTTACCAAGGAAACGGCAAGAACTCGTCCAGCCAGTCCCCAGGAATCAAAACTGACTCAAAGCACAGCCTCTTCCAAAATAAAAAATAAAAAAAATGATTGATTGAACCTTAAATTCCAAATTCCAAATTCCTGCATTTTGGGAAGTGAGATTAAATTACTCAACCATAAACAGGCCCAGCATCATCTCCTGGACAGGCTAGTACATTAATTTTAATGTAACATTATGTAGTGTTCTGTGTTTTCTATATATATATATAAAAAGTATTTGCTATTGCTATCTATAGCTATTTTATCAATAACTACCAATATCCCTCTTATTGTTTTTGCTTTGAAACAGATGTTTTTCTATTTCTTCTCCCTAATAAATCTAAATGTTGCTTACTAAGTGCTAAGTATAAGTATAAATCATCAGTACCACCAAAGGAAACTCTGTTTTATTCCTGCTATCGTGATGGTACCCTGATTTAAATAGACTTAAAATGCAAAGCCACATTTACCTGGAGTGTTTTTTTTCCCAAGTTTATTTTTTTTTAATTCATGCTGCAAGACTATAGAACTATTTTTAAAATAAAGAATAAATATTTGGCAGTGGAGGAGGGGAAAGTAATAATATGCATAGCAATCTAAAAGCAAATAAGATAATTAAGTCCAGAGTCTAACATTAGCCAACTGTTTTAAATGAATTACATGTCTTATTGTGCCATAAGCCTTACAACTGGCTTTTCAGGCAGCTGGGTATTATTATCACCACACTGCAAATTGGGAAGATTAAATCTGGGGGAGATTAGCTTGCCTAATGCCAACAAGTGAATTTTATGGCAGAGGAAGACTGGTGCCACAAAATTATTTATTCTGCATAACTTATCTGCTGCCCCAATCATAGACTGACTGGCTTAAAATGGAAACGTATAATAAAACCACATACATGATGTAGTCCTCAAGTTACAACCATTCATTTACTGACTGTTAAAGTTGCAATGGCACTGAAAAAAGTGACTGTTTTTCACACTAAACAATTGTTGCCACATCCCCATGGTCATGTGATCAAAATTCGGATGCTGGCAACTGGCATGTATTTATGACAGTTGCAGTGTCCCAGGGTCACGTGATCACCTTTTGCGACTTTCTGACAAGCAAAGTCAATGGGATTCACCAGATTCACTTAACAACCATGTCATTAACTGAAGTGCAGTGATTCACTTAACAACTGTGGCAAGAAAGGTCATAAAAGGGGGTAAAAGTTATTTAACATCTGTTTTGCTTAGCAATGGAAATTTTGGGTTCAGTTGTGGTTGTAAGTCAAGAACTATCTGTATTCTAAAAATGTAACCATTAAAAACTGGCCAGAAAAAAAAGTAACTTCTACCTTCTTGGACAATACAATAATCAAGTTTTAAATGCTCTACAGAAAAGAACCATTTTAATTTCTTTCCCAAAGGCAAAAAGTTTAGGACCATCCTAACTTCAGGGAGCAAGTTGTCCCGTAGGGCTAGAACTACCACAGAGAAAGACTATTACTATTAATAATTACTATTCTACTCTTAAAAACTATTCTTGTTTTGAATGGTTGTTAACCATCCAGAGCAGAGATGTCAAACTCACTGCGTCATGTGATGTGTCACGACGTATCACAACTTTTTTCCCCTTGCTGGAGCTGGGGTGGGCGTGGCTTCTGCGTGACACATCCGGCCCACGGGCCGGCAGTTTGACACCCCTGATCCAGACTCACACATACTGAGATGGATAGCTCCCATTTAGCAACCAGAATGGGGACTGACAACTTGGTTGTTTTTTTTTATTATTTTATAACAAGTTTTATTGATTTTTTTTTGTTTTACAACCAAGTGCTTGAGACTCATCGTGGAGATAGGGCACTCCATGAAACAAAGTAAAAAATATAATCATACATAAACAATTTAAATTACTTCTTTAAAGGTTCCCTCTCTATTTTATCAATCAAGAAAAGAAAGGAAAAAAAATAGAAAAAAAACACGATATCAATAATATTTCCACCCATTTTCAGGCTTAACTAACTTACAATTAACATATTCCAATTTGGCCTTATATAAACATATAGTATACAATTCGGGTACCCATATAATATAGAATGTTTTTAAGATATACATATTATTCCAATTATTCAATTTATACTTCTCTGTTAAATTCTATCTCTTATTCTATTCTATTTCACATACATATTTTATAGATAAACATAACTTTAAGTATTTTAAAACCATTTTACATTTTAGCCTAAAATAATAAAACAATAATTATTTCTAAGATAGACTTATAATATACCTATTACATATATATATGTATTTTAATATTTCTCAACTATATTCTATTTCCTGTACTCTATCAAATATTTTTTATAAATCATAGTTAAATGTTTCACCAATCTTGATCCAACTCCTAATTTTAGATTTTCCAATTTTCCATCTTGCCATTCCAGACCATAATCAAATCAATAATTTACATCAATATTAACTCAGATCAAAGTCTTAAACCTTAGAAATCTCAAACATATTAGCTCAGTCAGTCTCTAAAAGCCATTTTTACCCGTCAGATAAAATTTTAACTCTCACTTTTAAACCTAATTCTAGCTTTCTTTTTGTGCCAAGCAGGTTTCCACAATAGGGCCTCTAGTTCCTCCCATAGTATTTGGCAATACACATTTTTCCACAATTGAATCCAATCGTAGTCTTCTTCTCTTTTTTCCATGCACTATGTAAGCAGTGTTAGTCAATATGGTGATTATTCGTTGCTTGTTCATATTGTCAGCATTTTTAATGTCTCGTATTTGAAAGTCTATTCCTGTTGCTTTTAGAATTATAGATGTTTTAGTTGAATTCTGCCTTTGGTCATCCAAAGTCTCCGTCATTTGCATATAAGATGTAGCATCTTCCTCTTCAGTAGATTGTAAATATGTTTCCTCCATATCGTTAAGTTGTAAATCTGGTTGTGTGTCATGTCCAGTAAGTTGAAATTCAGTTTTTAACTCTGGAACATCCCTTTTCCGGAGCATTCTAAAATGTTCTTTTAATTCCTCTTTCGTTTCCAAGATTTTTTCTAGTATAAGTCCGGTTCCGGTTGCAGCGCCAGCGGTCGTGCAAAGAGTATGTTCTCTTTGCCCGCCGGTTTCCCCCCGCCGGTAGACCCTGGACAGGGTCTAAAGTCGCCCCGGAGAGGCGACTACCGTGGAGGAGGGCACTCGTTGATTGCGGAGGGAGCGGCAGCTCCCTCTGCGATCCGAGCAATCACCTTTGGGCCGACGGGGAAAAGATCGGCCAGTAACATGGCCGATCACTCAGCTGCTCCAGCCGAAAGTCACAGCAACATCTAAGCAAAAAGAACCACCGTGGAAGATCCGGGTGAGACCTTTCCTTCCCTCTTGATATTTTACTCACTTCCCTGTGAAAAGCTTTTAGAAATTATTTTCCCTCCTTGAGAAAGCAGTGTTTGAATACTCGGGGAAACGAGCTTCGGGGGAAAAAAATAACTAATTTTTATTGTTTATTTGAGCTGCTGGAATTCGGGGGATCCTGAAAAAAAGAAGAAAAAATCCTTACTGTGACTCTCTTTCTCTGCTTGCTTGTTTTCAGCTTAAGTGGAAACTTTTAGGGAGGGGGTGGAGTGTTTTTCTTCTCCCCCCCCCCTTCTGAACAGTGTTATCTACTTTAAAAAGAAAAAAAAACTCTACAGCTTCTGGGCGAATTTATGTGGATTGTATGGTTACAATGTAACTCTGAACTTGGCGTGAAGCCCAGACAGCGCTATTGTAACATTGTAACCATTTTGAACTTTTACTCCCTGCACTTGGCATGACGCCCAGACACTTGTATCTCTTTTGGAACTTGCTTAAGTTTTTACCTGTTGTTTTTGATTTTATAATATAAAATATACTTTCCTGAAAAATGGATTTTTTCGCTTTAGGATTACAATATAATAATTGAGACACCCTCTTCTATTATTTCCTTGGATTATAAATTAGATATTCATAACATTGATTGGGACTTTTGCTGTTTTTATTTTTGTACTTGTTTTTTCCTACTTCTGTTTGGATTTTATATTTTATAAAATTGTAATTCAGCTTTTAAGCTGAAATTTCACTAAAAAAACGAAGAATGGAATCCCACTCACAACTTGGTTGTTAAGTAAAGGAGTCACCAAGCGAAATTGCAGATGTGCATATGATTTTACTTCAGCTTTTCCTGCTTTTTATACAAAGGTTGTAAATGTGAGGACTGGTTGGAAAGTTATTTTCTTCATCACCACCACCACAACTTGAATGGTCACTAGATGAGATGGTTAAATGAAGATTACTATGAACAATCAAGATGAGGATATAACAGTAAATAGGCGGACTGTCAACGCTGCAACAATTCTGGCTGAAGCCATTTCTGCTTCGTTTTTGGTTGCTACAGTACTGGGAGGGGGGATGAGTGATTTTAAGGTTAGACTAAACAATAAATTGTCCCGTGGGAACCAAGGTCATTGCTGCCTGGGTTTTGGCGGGCTGAGCCTTTCGTTAGAAAGCCTGCCAAAGTAGTTTATTGGGGAATGTGATAAATGACATCGTGCTGGGGTGGGAAGTTCAATTTTGTAACATTGTAACATTTGGGGAGGGAACTCCAGTCTTGGTTTCACTTTTGACCATGCCGCTGGTCTCGTCTATTGGAACCATGACGTGGACTCTCAATCATCCAGTTACACGCCATCTTGATTTTTTTTTATTCCTTTTGCAGATGCCCCCAATTAACCCAACAATTGTAAGCTGTTGAACAAAATCAGATTGCAAAAGGCCCAACATTTCTGAGAAGAGATTTCCATGAAATTTCCATTTCCAATTTTACCACTGAGAAGAATCGATTCTGAATTCCAACTGGTCATTTTTACCTTTCAAGAATCCAAGAAGATAGCTTCAAAGCCATTGATCTGGAGCCTTATTATTTCAAACAAGGCTACAGTTATTGTGAATTTCAAAGAAAACACATTCTTTCCCATTTTCAGCTTCCCCAGATGCTGAAATGTTTATTTTTCCACCAAACCAATTGCCAGTTACAAGCTCCGTGCCCCATTTCCTTTTTTCTAATTTTCCAAGTGGAATTTTAAGTAGTTGGTTCAAAATGGGTGGAAAAGCACTATTTATATTCATTTTTTTTTATTTAAGAAAGCCTTCTTATCGTGCAGTCTTTTCAACTAGTCTTGCAGAAGAGCCTTCAAGCATGATCAAAAGCATTTCCCTGCAAGAAATGAAACATTTCTTTTACCCATCTCTTCTTAATCCCCTCCATCTGTTTGCATTCCCCCAAGTACATTTCTTTATGTTTGATATAACATTGATAGTGATTATATTTGATTTTATACCTGAATTAGATTTGAAATAGGATCCCAAAGCTCCCAGCATGCTTTGCCTCATCCTTCGCCAGCATTCTTGTGCAAAAATTATGTCACTGTGCCTTTTAGTCCAACAAGACTCAAGTGAGGTCCTGCCCCTTATTCTCAACCTTGCAATTTAGCATTGGAATATTCTCAGCGTTGCATGCTCTAGAAAAGCAATCACAAAAATTATCATACAGATCCATTTCGCTCAAAGCAGAAAAATGACCCACTGTTTTGTTTCAGACTGGGAGAGCTGCTAAACTCACACAGCTGCCATTTGGGGCAAATGGAAATAGATTATTTTACTCATAACCAGAAAAGCACCTGGGGTTATACCCAACAAAGTGGCATGCTGACTGTTAAGCGAGTGGTCAGAATAATACTTATATGCCTCAGTTTTAGTTAAGTATTAGCTTCTGAACCAACTTAGTTTTTGAAGTGTATATGTAGTCCTTGTTCAGCGACCATAATTGGAACCAACAATTTGGTGATTAATCAACGCCATCACTAAATGAAAGAGCGACTATGCTTATGATCTTACTTCAGCCTTCTTTTACTTTTACAGACCTTCAAAGGTAAAAAAATGTGACTATTAATTGTGAAGTTATTTTTTTCCCATCATTGTAACTGCAATCAGCCACTAAATGAGGTGGCCACTAATTAGAGACTACTTGTGCTGTCAAATTTCTTTGGGGAAATATGTTTTTCTACCGTCCTAAGTACATATCTTCAAATCATTCTCAGAGTCAGAAAGTATCTTCCTTTTGAATACAATACAATACAATACAATACAATACAATACAATACAATACAATACAATACAACACAATACAATACAATACAATACAATACAATACAATACAATACAATTCCATTACAGGTTAAGTTAAGTACTGTATATCAAAAGATTACCAAATTGGTTCAGCATGACACCACAATCACACTATCTTTTTGTAGTTCTTGACTTACAACCACAATTGAGCCCAAAATTTCTGTTGCTAAGAGAGACAGATGTTAAGTGAGCTTTGTCCCATTTTACAACATTTCTTGCCAAAGATGTTAAGTGAATCACTGCAGTTGTTCAGTTAGTAACATGGTTGTTAAGTGAATCTGGCTTTTCCCATTGACTTTGCTTGTCAGAAGGTCGAAAAAGGGGATCACATGAACCCGGGACACTGCGACTGTCATAACTATGTGTCAATTGCCAAGCATCTGAATTTTAGCATGTGACCAAGGGGATGCTGCAACAATCGTGTGAAAAAAGTCATAACTCACTTTTTTCAGTGCCGTTGTTACTTCAAATGGTCACTAAATGAAACATTGCAAGTTGAGGACTACCTGTACAGTATGTGGTTAACTCCACACAAAGAAAGAAACAAAAAAACTGGGCAGACGGCTGAAGTGGCTTTAGCACAAACCTCTCCTTTTATATTCTTCCTAAATTTACATTTATGTAATTGTTCCTGACTGATGGGTGTTTTATCAGCAGATAACTTGAAATGACACCATTTTCTCTCTCAAGCCATGAAATATTATTGTGCCAAACAATAATATGACACTTTTGCTGAGATTTACCTGAAATAAAACAGTGGGTCCAGATACCTGGAATATATATGCAGTGTCATCTTTAGCAACTTTTCTCTTCCCTGTTTGCCTGTCTACAAATCAACAAAGAAATGGCAATTATAGCATCTTTGAGTTTATGATTTTTTCTGGGTCTAAATTCCATTGAGGTAGGTAAGGAATGTAGGATGTTTTCTTTCAAATTAGATGGCAGGTTCTTCTCCTCAGAATCCTTCTTATTTCATTAGCTTGTGACCAAATGTTTTTCCTGGAGATTTTCTATATTTGATTCACTCATAGTTTTATCCAAAGTGAATAGTACACTGATGCTTCCTCTGTCATACTGTCAAAATGAGAAACAAAGTGACTGGAATTCTGAAGTGATCCACTCACCTATCGAATTCATCACAATAATGTCACAGCAGAACTGAAATCTCATGTGTTGCATTGTCAAGTACCATTGTTGATCAATTGTCTTGTATCCTTATCCTTTCCCTCAAATTCAAGTGTTATCATTTGTGTTCCATGCTGATTGATGGTTGAGTATGGAACCTTTGAGTTTTTCAATAGTTATTTAATTTTTAAAATAGTATTCTGTACCTTTGAGATTCTGGAAAAGAGTTGTGTGCCTCCATCCCAAAACTAACATCTGATGACACTACTTCTTTAAACAACTCCAACACTCTTAAATTTTTAGCTCTTAAGGGGTGTCTAATGGATCCTTAATAAACGATTAACAGGATGAGTTGACTACAACTGGTCTAGAGTCCCAACTCTAAAAAGCTCTGAAGATCCTACAGACAATTTTAAGACCTGCAAAATCTCAGATAACTCAAAATTAAGGGTAGGTGGTAAATTAGATAAATAGCAAAGGCATATGATAATTTATACAGCATTCCATGATTATAGTGGATTTATAATTTGTGTAACAGATTGTTTGGTCTAATGATTAACACACTAAATTAGGGGTGGGCAGCTTGGAGTTCTAGCTTTGCCTTAGGCCTGGAAACCAATTGGATGACCTCAAGCCAGTCATTTTCTCCCAGCCACCATTTTTTTATAACGTTGCCTAGATTTGCACAAACTTATCTATGTAATTCTCGGAAGTCAAGATTGACTTGGAAGGAAAAAAAAGGTATGGATGATCCAGTCATCTTCATGATAATAAGCCAAGACCCATTATAAAAAAGCTCTTTTAGTTGGTGTAAAGAGTAAGGAAGATGACCTTGATGGAAAATGCAAGGATTGTTATCTAGGCAAAAAGGATTGAAACATATTTTTTTTTAAGTTCAGAGCAACAAGAAGATATTTGGAAGGCGGTCAGGTACACACTTCCCTGATTCCCTGGAGTATAAGAAGGGGAAGATACATCATAATTAGATTTGCAAGTTTCTGTAATTATAGTTAATCTCAATACAAGTAGTGTTAGCCTTCCTGTGAGTTTATTTCTGGGTCTGGTCTACCTAGTGTGGCTGCCATTCTATGTCCTGGAAATATGATGGACTTCAACTCCCTAAATCTCCAGCCAGCAGTAGTAAGACAGTGGCTATGCTCCAGAAATAGGTAAGTTTGTTGGGTGATTTTCTTCATATAACAGAACTGGAATATTGCAAAGTAGCTGCCAAGGTTTTTCTCTGCCTCACTTGCAAATTTCTTTTTCATGGCCATCCAAGGGAAAGCTCAAATACGGCTTAATATTTCAACAGTCAAATGGAAGGTTGCTACTATAAAATTCAGTATTTTCCTGCGTTGCTATGTTGTGGTTGTTATTATTATTATTATTACACAATTGCACTACTATCTTGCTTTCATGGGAAATACTGAGCAAAACAGGCAGACTTGGGCCACACCATAGCCAGAGGGCTTTTAAGGCCCTTCCTTGCACCTGTGGAAAAGTTTAATTATTGCAGCTGTCAAAATGCTTTAATGGGAACATGCTGCCTAGCAGATCACTTTCTCTACCTGGAATGATCCCTCCCTAAATGCAAGCAATTTTGTGATAGTGCTTGAAATGTAAGAATCATAAATTAGTGCAAGTGATACTTTCATGATTAAGGATGCCACTTGCTTTGCTTAATGTTTCATTGATTAAAAATGAAAACAACCTTCCTCATTAAAAGAGAAATGGGAGTGGGGAAATCTGGGATGTTATAGCCAGGATTGAGCATTAAGGGTGGAATTCCCAAATCTCTGCAAACAGCTCAACTTCTGCTCAGATAGAGTGAGAACATTTTTGAGCTTTTCATGCATTTCACTGTTCTCTTGATTTCTCCAGCAGCATGTTGAACTATTAAGCAAAGAATAAGTTGACTCAAAGCACTTTGGTGTCATTGTTTATCACTCAGGATATGGATCTGTGACCTTCCAAACATCCCTGAATGACAATTCCCAACAGTGCCAATCTTTTTAGTCAATGTTGAATGATCTGGGAGCTGCCTTTCTGTGTCACCTTCTGTGTCCACCAGTTGTTCACCATTAATCGCAATAGAATTTTAAGCTCATATACCATTCCATAGCACTTTACAGCACTTCCCTGGGCTGTTTACAAAGCCAGCATATTGCCCCCAATAATCTGCTCCTCATTTTACCGACCTTGGAAGGATGGAAGGCTGAGTCAACCTTGAGCCAGTCAGAATCGAACTCCAGGCTGTGGGCACAGTTTGCCTGCAATACTGCATTCTAGCCACTGCACCACCAGGGCACCTTAAGCTTAAACAGGGAGGAATAACCCTTTCTTTGAGGAGCACTTCATTTGACTTTTAAGTGGCAAGCTAAGGGCCAAGATAGGAAAAAATGGTACCAAGGAAATGATTTATGCACATTCAAATTTATATTGTTAATGCAACTATTCATTGTATATTTTAAAATATCCCAATTCTACCCCATTTAACATTCTAGCAACATGGGAGCAGCTTTGCAGACTTTATCCAAATGTTGAGGAACTAACAGAGCTGGGGTACATCAAGGACCTTATACTCTACAAGGACAGAAACCAACCATTCCATTCAACTGTTCAGCAGTCATTGGCTTGCTTCCTACTTAAGAAAGAAAAGAAAGTTAGGGACATTTATATGTGATGCCTAGAATTGTGGGGCAGCCATCTATAAAGCCAGCCAGCCATAATTTGTTTGGATTAACCTGCTGGTCACATCGTAGGGAGAAAAAAAAAATCTGAGAGCATGTAGAAAGATCCATCTTTGTTACCTTTCACTTTTAGAGCAGAGCTACAGCCATGGATTATCCAGAACTGCAAAAGTTTAAAAAAGAAAGAAAGAGAAGCGGGCAGGGCTTGGCCCAAACCAAGCCAATGAGTATTAACTTATCTGTCAAAAATGCATTCAGTGATAGATTATATGTCATTCCCTCAATCCTTTCTGCATGATTCTTACACCGTTGTTTATTTTTTAGAATATACTTGGCTGAAGAGCTAAATGTTAATCCAAAACATGCTGGGATTATATATGATTATGGGCATTGTTCATCTCTGTACTGTACTTGTGTAAGATATACAATCATACGCAAAATATATAGCATTTATTTAAACAATGAATTGAGGGGCAAGAGACGCTTACTTGGTTCCATAATAGGTCTCTGTGAAATAGCTTTGATTAGACTCTGGTATTTCAACTAGGAAAGCAGCATGATTTGCCTTCTCAAGATAAAAGTTTTGTACTCCTTCTTCTCTAGCACATGCCAAAACTAGGGAAGCCTTTGTGTTGATGTCTCTTTCGACTACTCCAGTAGCTTTTGTAAAGATCACAACATCACACACAAATACATAAGGGGCAGAGCTTGTACTATGATGTCACACTGCATGGTCCGTTATTCTGACAAAATCTTCCCTCACTGAAGCCACAGCTGTCCATTTCTACTGCTGGAGGAATGCACAAGTTCTACTTCAGTTCCATTCACCTCAGTATTTGGAGCAGGAATCAAGGAACAAATATGTCACACAAAACCTTTTATTTCTCTTATCCCCATTTCTCGTTCTATGGCAGCTCCATGCCCATTTTTCTGTTGGGACTTAGCACATGTCTATTTCAGATTACTCTCTTCACATTTTTAGAACCTGTGTAACATAAAACATTTTACATTTATGTGTTAATGCCTCATTTATTGACAAGCAGTGAAATCTTAACAAGAGCTCCAAGAAATATTTTTTTACACCTTCTAAAAATACCTACCAGCAAAAGTTTCTGCAAGCAATAATGGATTGAGTGATTCTTATTTTAGAGAAGCTAACAAATGAATCTGGTGTTAGCGTTTTGCTAATGCCCCTCATTATTGCATGTGAAAAATACAGCCCTGTGTTTTTAATTCCCTTTCCACTGTGCACACAAACATCTTCCCTTCCTGATACATCTCAATGTTTCTTCTGCAGATGTTTCATGTGGGGCATCGGTGTATTAAGGCATTTTCATAGGTGGAGTCAGAGCCAAGTTGAATGAGACTTCAGATTTTTATGTATATGCAAAATCAGTGCTGTTAAGAGAGTTGACTAGATTTATTTCCCATTCAATCCTCTTCCACTTGCTCTTGATCACCAGATCTTTAGCTCTTGTAGAAGTTTGAGGGCTTTGTAGTTCCTCCTCTCTCAGGAATCTGGATAAAAGGAGCAGAGTGACATTGACAAATGCTTTGTTAGTCTCTCTCTCTCTCCCCCCCCCCACATCTCCCTTTCTTTAGGATACATTTTTTACTTTCCCTTGACTTTTTTATAAGTTTTGGGGGGGGAGGAATTGTTTTGTTACAGGTCCTGCAGCAACTTGGAATGGGGCAGGGATTTTCATACCTTGATTTCAGGATTTCAAGTCTGCAGAAGCCGTCAAGGGCTTCTGCAGTTTTGGAAAGTGAAAAAGATAGTAAATGTGAGAGTGGCCTCAGATTTGTTGAACTAGTTTTACAGAAATATGAAAAAACAGTGAAAATTCATTCGTGTATTTTTGTCTCTCATAAGCTCAGCACCCGCTGTGGTCAATAGGATGTGGTTAGCAATTGTTATTCATGAAATTACGCAGACAATATCTCTGTCCCTTTTGCCCACAATGAGACACAATGAGACACCTATGTCTTCACTAGGCTACTAGACTACTCTCCTGTTTTATAGAGGCTGCTTGATCACGTTAGTGTAGGTTAGTATACCTAATATGCTACAATAGTAGATCTTAACTAAAATACAAATACTATTTCTGGATAGAAAATAGCCCAAGAAAGTAGGTAGGAAATGATACAGTTCATGATCATGGACACATACTTAGACTAAACAAATATCTGCACAGGGACTCCAATCTACAACAATGCTAAAGAATTAACAAAAAAATCTTGGACACCTCACAAAGGAAAGTAAATACAGTGGTACCTTGGTGCTCAACTGCTTTGAAAGTCATCAAATTTGGTACTCAGTGCATTTTGGCATGAACATTTTGTCCTGGTACTTATTGTTTGTTTGGTACTTAACGCACAAGCTAGAACTTGTCGGTGTTGGCTGCCTTGTGACTCACTACATTAATTAGTTAAGAGCCATGGTACGCAGTGGTTAGAATGCAGTATTGCAGGTAATTCTGCCGACTGCCAACTGTCAGCAGTTCGACAGTTCGAGTCTCACCAGCTCAAGGTTGACTCAGCCTTCCATCCTTCCAAGGTCAATAAAATGAAGACCTAGATTGTTGGGGGCAATATGCCGACTCTGTAGACCACTTAGAGAGGACTGTGAAGCGGTATGAAAGTCTAAGTGCTATTGCTATTGCTATTATTCCTTACGGGAATTTTTTTTTTATACTCATCACTTTTATACACATCACACCTCCTAGAACCAATTAATGATGAGTACCGAGATACCACTGTACTCCCTCAACTTCCCACTAAAGTGCCTCCAAAGAATCAATCATATTTCTGATCTTTAAGTATCTCAATGCAGTACTGTACCTCCTTTTTATTAACTAGTATGCTATGATGGATACTATTTGGGGAATGCTATTAAAATAAAGCCAATCTTTTCCCCCACATGTTATTAATTTTTTGTTTTACAAGGAATAGATTTTGTTCCACCACAACTTTGTCTCTTCAGTGGCACTCTACGTACTTTGTCTCCCAGAATACAATGGGAGTCACTGAGAACATAAAGCACTATTATGGACAATTTTGGGCCCTGGGCTTTCTTATTTGGTGTGTGTTACTAAAGTGTATGTTATGGGGGAATTTTTCAGAAGTGGCAGATTCCCTCTTCATCCCCATCCTTCCAAAAGATTGATTTTGTACTTCTTCAAATCTTGAGGTTATTTTAAGATTACCAATACTACCTTCTTGCTACTACATGGAATTAAGTTAGGTATTTAAGGAAAAGCACTGGTTATTACAGTTTATTATTACTATCGGTGACCAAAAGGCCTTGGGTTTAGAATTAGAGATTTGAGATACTCACAACTTCATCTCCTTTTGAAAAAAAGAAAAAGAAATTGCATTTATCTTGCATCCCACTCAACAAATGACTCAGATGTCTTTTATTCAATTTTGTATATTATGATGATTTTACAGACTAATTTACTTTGGCCTTTTAGTACAGCATTGGACTACTGAAAAAAATTATTTAAAAAGTAAATAAACATTACCATGCATTTAAAATGTTTTTAATCCCACATTCTTACTTGTAGTGCTCTCAGAGAGGATATTTATGTACCCAGGTATGCATATAGTCATGCTGGCCATATGACTACAGACGTGTCTTCGGACAAAGCTGGCTCTTCAGCTGTGAATCAGAGATGAACACCTCTCCCTAGAGTCAGACATGACTGACAAGGGAAACCTTTACTTTTACTTGTTTTAAGTGATAGCTTATCGAGAAGGGAGTGCACTACTTTCCCTTTCAAGAAAGCCAAGGTTACCCCTCTTCTCTTAACAAAACATACTACTTCATGGACTGAAACACATAACACCTCCTGATAGCCTTTACAAACCAGGAGAGTATGGATCTAATAAGTGGTTTTTATTAGTAGATGTGAGGATCCTGTCTACCTTCTCAGGAGTTGCAGCTCAAACTCATCTCAGCTAATCATATAAGATGTTTTCAACACCTCAACAGGACTCGCCCAGTTAGAGTTCATCTCCAAGTAAATACAAGTGACTTTATTAACCAAATGCACTAGAATATTCCTCACAATGGCCTTGCTGGCGGTTCTGTGGTTCATCCCTCCCCAGCAGGGAACAGTCACTCTAAAAAGAGCTTCTGGATGTCTACTACCTGTAGACATACAGGTAGTTCTCGAGTTATACCCATTCATTCAGCGACTGTTCAAAGTTACAACAACACTGGATAAGAGGTTTTTGTAGTTCTGGCCATTATAGCATCCCTGTGATCATGCAATCATTATCTTGGCACTCAGCACCTGGCTCACAATTACATTGCACCAAGCTGGGGTACCATGATCATGATTTCCATTGTTCCCTGCCAGCTTTTACCAAGCAAAATCAATGATGAAGCCAAGAGGAAGTCAGAAGTTGCAATCAGGTGCCGTCCTCACTTAAAGACCCATGCAGGTATTCGGTTAACAATAGAAGCCAGGACTTCCAGTATTGCCATCACTAAGTGATAAGGGCACATGGCATTATGCTCTATGACCACATTGCTTAGAAATAGAAATTCTGGTCTCAGTTGCCATTGTAACCCAAGGACTGACTACCTGTAATAAGAGCAGAAAAATAATGACCTTTGGGGGATGTTGTTATTGCCATAATATAATTCCTAATAACCATAAGAAAGGCTGAGCGCAAAAGAATTGAGGCCTTTGAACTATGGTGCTGGAGAAGACTCCTGCGAGTCCCTTGGACTGCAAGGTGATCAAACCGGTCAGTCCTAGAGGAGATCAACCCTGACTGCTCTTTAGAAGGCCAGATCCTGAAGTGGAAACTCAGATACTTTGGCCACCTAATGAGAAGGAAGGACTCACTGGAGAAGAGCCTAATGCTGGGAAAGATTGAGGGCAAGAGAAGAAAGGGATGACAGAGAATGAGGTGGCTGGATGGAGTCACTAAGCAGTAGGCGTGAGCTTAAATGGACTCCAGAAGATGGTAGAGGACAGGAAGGCCTGGAGGAACATTGTCCATGGGGTCGCAATGAGTCGGACACGACTTCGCAACTAACAACAAATTCCTAATCTGGCTCTTGTTTGTACTTAGTAGGATTCACTCTTCATCTTTTTCCAATGGTGCTCTAGGAATTTCTTCTGATGTTTCGTCTTCCAAAGTTCCTCAACAAACCAATCACATTCTCAGGATTCATGAACAGTGAGAGGTCACAAAGGAACAAATCCTGACTAAGCCCTCATCACACGCCCATTGCAGGCAGTGACCAAGACCAAGACCACACCATACATCAGATTCTTGGGGGGGGGGGAAACCTCAAGCTCGCTCTGGAACCCACCAGGGTGCAATAGACAGGTTGATCTAATAGGTCCTACCTGCCTATTGGGGGCAGGGGGGTGACACTATTAAGAGGAAAGCAATCAGAGCATTATGTCTGATGCAATGGACTGGTGGTAATGTCCTCCCCATTCAGGTCATGTTGCAACTGCCCTAAGATAAAAACTAGATCTAGGTCTGATTTCCACTATGTGTTGGGCTCTCAGTTATTTGGGCCAAGGTCATGGTCACCATGGTGGAAATGACCTCCTGAGCTTTTCTCAACTCAGCATCTCCCAAGTGGAAATTAAAATCCCCAAGGACCATAAGCTTTGAGGACTCCTCCACAGATCCAGCCATGCAGCTACTGTAACAGCTCAGACAGGGATTCTGCAACATAGCATAAAGGCTGGTGCTGAAGCAACGAAGCCTATTGCTCCCTACAGCCCTGCTTAGTTCAGAAGCTAATCAAGATTGGACTTGGTTAGGCCTTACAAGTCCCAAGGGCCACAGATGAGACTGGGAAATCGAATGAACATCTCAGAAGAAGGCAGCGGCAAACCGCTACTCTACTGCCAAAAGGAGTCATGCTTGACTTGTGAATGATTTTCTTTTCTTCTCTTTAAATACTAACAATGCCTTTAATGATTAAAAAACAAGCTGTACAATTACAGTATGTTTCCATTTAACACTGAGGGGCTCTGCAAACAAAGAAAAAGTGTATTGTAAATCCTTTTCTTGACTAATTTGTACCAGAAGTGTTTTCATTGCTGGATTCCATTTATGCATGGCAGAGCCAACGATGCAGCTGAAAGTTGCTTAGCATGGTTTAGTAAGAACCCAGGTATTTCAAGTATCCAGGATTAATACACAGTGAGCCAAAAAGAGCTGGGAAAGGCTGAGGACATCCTACAGTATTCTTCATTTTAGTATCCAGATAATTTGAACTCTGGGTTTCAGGCTTTTCTAAGCAACTGTTCCTTTCCTAATTTATTCAAATGAGTGCCATGTTATTGTTATTAGGACATTTGAATTTCAAAAGTGCGCACTTCCACTTAGCTGCAGTTTGAGAAGCGAAGCAGGGCACTTTTCAAAGAATGGTTCATTGTTTGGAAGCCCCCATCACTGGCTTTGTGCTTCTCCCCCCCCTCCCCCTCATGGTGACACACTTGCTATGGATTTCTGACAGACTGAAAAGGCAAGTACCCTTGGATGCAAAAATGATTTCATGCCAAGACAATAGCCAAAATAATTCTGAACTGCAGTTCTTCAGGGGAAGTTCTCCCAACTGTTGATATAAAA
The DNA here is from genome assembly GCA_023970755.1 of Azemiops feae. Classification (NCBI taxonomy): domain Eukaryota; kingdom Metazoa; phylum Chordata; class Lepidosauria; order Squamata; family Viperidae; genus Azemiops; species Azemiops feae. Next base: position 162,385 of record JALGBA010000894.1, read on the forward strand.
AAAATGGCAGTCTTTCTTAGATTCAGAGCTTATCGAAACACCTGCTATCTCCAAGCTTGGCTGGTTGACAAAACTCCCCTGAGGCAAACCTGTACATTTGAGATGTGCAGGATATCAGCTTGGCATTTAATCGTATTTGCACGAGGGATGAACAGTGGGGAAAAGATTCATTTCTGGTCTTGTTTCGTTCAGGTGGGTAATATCTTTGTGCATTTGGATTGAGAGTTTTTGTTTCTGATTTCAATTAGGAAAATGGCTGAGAAAAGGAAGCTGCTCCTCCAAGGGTCCTTGGCAAAGGTGGGCCTTTTTTTTGTTGTTGCTTCCAGCTGTTTTCACATCTGCAGCCTTTCGTTCTCCTATGCAGATACAGTCACAGGGACCGCACAGAAATACGAGAAAGGCTGAAAACTGGGGAGGGAAAGCTCACCCACACCGGCCATCTTTAGTTGAGGATGGCAACAACATCTTTTCAGGGTGCAATCTTTCTTTTTCTCCAGTGAAAGTTATTTGAGACACGCTCTCCACTGATTCGCACCAGAAACGGAGGAGGAGGAGGAGGAGGAGGAGAAGGAGGAGGAGGAGGAGAAGAAGGAGGAGGAGGAAGAGGAGAAGAAGGAGGAGGAGGAGGAGGAGGAAGAGGAGGAGGGAGAGGGAGAGGAAGAGGAAGAGGAAGAGGAAGAGGAAGAGAAAGAGAAAGAGAAAGAGGAAGAGGAAGAAAAAAAGAAGAAAAAGAAGAAAAAGAAAACAAAAACAAAAAGAAGGAGAAGAAGAAGAAGAGGAGGAAGAGGAAGGAGAAGGAGAAGGAGAAGGAGAAGAAGAAGGAAGAAGAAGAAAAAGAAGAAGAAGAAGAAGAAGAAGAAGAAGAAGAAGAAGAAGAAGAAGAAGAAGAAGAAGAAGAAGAAGAAGAAGAAGAAGAAGAAGCTCTAACTTCGAAGACATTAATGTCATTCTTACTGAGTTGAAGTTGACTGCTTAATCCACACACCTATTTCTTACATTCATTTTGTTACACTCACACTTTATATTTGGTGAATATACTTTAACCTGTTTTGATTTACATCTTTTTCCCCCAATATATTGGCTGTTTGTCCTCTCACAATTCCTAAGAGCATATGTTACTACCTTTCTGCATCTGGCAAAACCAGACCAACAATAAAAGCTGTGCTAATATGAGCAAAATTTCCAAGTATTAAGAGCCCAGGTTTTGGGTTGATTTGATTTTTTTTCACACTGAGACTTCTGCAGCCAGATCCTGCTTTGTCCTCCTTCATTCATTTCAGAGCTTCTCTTTCGAAAGAGAATATGGCAGATTGAAATCTGCCCTACCTGGTCCTTGTCCTCCTCACAGATTGAATCCGGCAGGAACCGCTTGGCTTCTCTGGAAGTTTCAACATTCAGTCCCCGCTATCAGTGTGTGGCTTAATCCTCAGGCTACGCTTGCCAGACATTCATAGCAGGAAATGTGGAGGCTGCAGTCCTAAATCTGCAAACTCACAAGGTCTTACTGCCAAATAAATATGGTCACAGCTCTAAATCACGTATCAGAAATTCTTGTAGCATCTTCTTTTTTTGCAGCAACAAATACATGCTGTGAGGCAAATCATGTTAAACCATTTATGGCCGCACATTATCACATTCTAAATTAGTCGAGCAAATCAGTCCACGAGGCCACGGTGGGAAATGGACATTATTAGAATTATCCCTCATTCCTTTCCAATTTTTTCCATTTTTTTCCCCATTGGCCCTTTCTTTAGCATTCTCAGAAGAGCCCCCTTATTTGTACAGGTGACTGCAGTATAAAGACAGTGTTAAGGAATGCCTTCATGGGTGTATCCTGGCACACACTCTGCCTTGGATACAAACCGTATTTGTTTGCCACAGTGTGGGTTCTTGCACTTTGTTCAATAGGTAGGAGTAGACAGTTAATGAGTAAGTTAAGAATTAACCAGGGAAAATATTTGTCAGGACTAAAAATCCTTTGCAATCTTGACTGAGACAAAACTGATGGGGGTGTGCTTTTGTGTGATAGGTGTGTATTGCTTTTTTTTTTTTTCCTGTTCTACATTCAGGGAACTTAGCATCTTCTACTGATACTTTTAATAGCTACTGCATTTATTTACCTGCAACAGCAGTTCTGCAAAGATGGCTTGCCAAAACATAATGAAAAGCAACATTCACTGGATTTTCCAGTGCAAAGGGAAAATGTTTTTGTAGTTGCAAATAAGAGATGCCACATGTCTGCATGTGAAGCTCTCCCGATGGTAGTTGAAAATTCATCACCCGGCATATTGAAAACAGGTTTCTAAATATTTTATACACCATTCCAAGACTGAAAATAAATGTCATTTTCAGTGACCTATAAGCTACATTGTTTGAATACACACACTCACACACACACCTCCAGATAATTTAAAATCTGAAAATATATTTCGTGTCCTTTTTGAAAAAGCCTTTAAAAGGACACAATATAGCTGTGCTTTTTCATTGCACAGGAAGTGAGAGAAAGCTTAACATTCGTTTAGAATCCAGTCTGATTCTAATCAC
>JALGBA010000895.1:0-5000 GCA_023970755.1 Azemiops feae
ACCATCATCATCATCATCATCATCATCATCATCATCATCATCATCATCATCATCATGCTTTGTCAGTTTCTTTCTTGTAATATATGCCAAAGAGGAAAAAAGGAAAGAAAAATACCTGATGCTGGCACGATTCAATCTCTCTTCCTCTTCTGAGGATTCTTCATTGTATAATTTATCGCTGCTGCATTTTTTCAATATTTTATCAAATGCCTGATAAGTTTCCTGAAGCCAAAGAGGCTTCTCAAAAGAAGATGCTGAAGTCTAAGCATGAGGAGAGGATGTGAAAAATGATCATAAAACTTCAGTCTGACATTTTAATTTTCAGTTTGCATTATCATTGTATTTATATCTCAAATTCAAATCCCAGATCCTGCAATGAAGGTTCTTCCTGAAGGAATATGTGGCTAGCAAATTAGTGCAAACTTAACTGTGAACTCCTAATTAGGTCTCCAGTTTTAGCTCCCTCTTTATCTATGGTAGAGAATCCTGGAATATATTTTGTACTTCTGCTAATTAGTGTTAGTAGCCAATAACATTAGTAGTTAGTAGCTGCTGTTAATAAAATTCCTTCAGTACTATGATTCCTAAACTTTGCAAGTGTTGTTATGCTTAATATATGTTATTTAATTTGGCTTTAATTATAATCTATGAAATAAATGTATGGCTTAATGTTGCATGGGAACAAGGCTTTTATCAATTCATCTGGTCGATATAACTCTGGTTTAAGTGAATTGTGTGCATCACTACTATTCCTATGGGATCGTTTCAAAAGACCAGCCTTGCTTCATGCATGCTATCTCCAAAATTAATGATTTGAAAAAGCTGGAAAGATAGTTGCAATGCACAAAACCTCCACAAACCATATCTGTTAATTTTGGTATATTTAATAAGTCACAAATGGTTGCAGCAAACTTTTCTTCTGAAAAGATCCCATAGGAATAATGATAAATACACAAAATACATAAAACTGTAACATTTGGTTTACATATTTGACTCGATATACCTCACACATTAAGTCAGATTTTCCCTTCAAGTTCTGTGAATCCAGCCATTGTGATTTATTCCATAAATAATTTTCTAATCATTTCAACTATGTCATAAAATGTCTACCAAAATGGTTCAAAGCACTGCTTTTTTCTAAATACTATAGTATATATTTGGGCATTTCAAACTGTCAGTCATCTAGAAGTCACAGGTGTAGGACAGGCTGGGCTCAAGACCGTTGGCTGTGACAACTGCCTTCTTCTCCCTCAGCAGAGAGAAGCCAGCGTGGTTCTGAATTACTTCTGTGCGGGCAGAAAATCAGGGTGCCTCCTGTTTCTGAAGACTTGGCTTATAGGATCCAGAAGAAATGGTTAGAGGCAGTGGAAACTGGCAAATTCAGGAGGAACGGCTGGGAAGCTGCCATCTTTATCCACACTACTGTCAACATGGAAAGATTATCCTGCCAGGCTTAGATGAGTTTAAAACACAATGAGTGACTTTAAAAAAGGAAGAGCTACATTTAGAGGGAGCACAACAAATGGCTATAGACATCAGTTACCAAGTAAAAGCCAACCTATGTCAAACACTGCAACCCAATCCTAAAGCGTATTTACTCAGAAGTAAGTCTCACTGCGTTTAATATACTCCAAAATGATAGGATTATATTTTTTATTTATTTAAATAAATTTATGTAACTGTCCATCTCACAGATAAGTGATTCCAGGCAGCTTGCAAAAATTTTAAAAATCCACCATCAAGTCATACTTTAATTTGTATTATTATTATTAAGATTTGGTAATTGAAGCTTGTATAAGCCACATCTGTAATATTTATGAGAATATGGAGCTATGTTTTTCAGATCCAATAAGAAAATTGAATAGCCAGATCACCAGTGGTTGCTTCTGCATTTACATACCTGGTTTTCAGGTGTAGCTTTCTTCTTTCTACCCAGAAATGTCCTTAAAGAAACAATTAAAGAGAAAAATAGTGAGTTCTTAACCTAGAAAATTTTGACACTGTTTAAACCAAATATGGCATACATTTCTATAATGGAGGAGTATACAATCTCTTATTATTTAATGAAAGATGTATATATATATATATACATGTAATGTCCACACCTGGGATTCCTATAATCAAACTTATTAAAGACACATATATACATGTACATGTACGGCCAGACTGTTGGCCCCTTTTAATGTGAAGGTGGCCCATAGACCTGACCAGACCCTGCGCACCAGGATTATGCGCCCTAAGGACCCACTTCCCGTTTGGGAAAGATCTTCTGTGGTGTATAGGATCAGATGCAAAGACTGCCCCTGCAACTACGTTGGAGAAACCTCCAAGCGACTTAAAACCAGGGTCCACGAGCATGAATTGGCGATCAAGAGGCAAGAACAACACTCACACGTGTGGACCCATATGGCCAATCATGGCCATGGGTTCGACCTCGCCAATGTTGAGGCCATATCCCGAGATACCACCAAGGGAGGCCGTCTGCTCAAGGAAGCCTGTCTGTCGGATGGAAACTCCATCAACCGGCATATAGAGCTTGGCCCAGCTTATCAGATGTTGAAGGAGTGGGGAGAACATCGCACTAACCAACAACGAAGGCAATCAGCGCACACTTTGCAGGACCAGAAAGATGGGACAACAGGAGTGACAACTATGATCCCCAGAGGAAACAACGAATGGGGGATGCACCTCACAGGCAAGACGACGCCCCAGGCTCAATTGGGCGCAAAAAGAAAAGGGGGGGGGGAGACAGTCGAAAAATATATTTTGTGAAATATATATATATATTGCTGTTTCTCAAAATGGACTCAAAAGGCCTTTTCAGTCACAAGACTCTTCTGTGCACGTACAAGCAATGTGCAGGCAATAGGACACTTGTTTGCCTCTTGTGCTGAAACACACACCTGTGATTGTCTCCAGAACTTTAATAGTGCATTTTGCAGGTTTTACTTATTTTTGGCTTCGTTAGCATGCATGTCCTCTGGCAATTTCAAGTTTAATATTTGTTCAGCAATGAAAATAATTTGAAGTTGCCAAGAGGAGAGTTTTAAGGAACAAAGGATATGGGTCCAGTTGAGGAATGTAGCAGGAAGCTAATGCTAAACATACAAATTCAGACTGCAAAAAACATGAGATTATTCACTGATGGTTTCAGTGTTTTCAACTTTTAGATGCAGCATCCTGTGAACTAAAATTCGCTTTTTAAGAGTGAAACACATAGGTGCATTGGCACCTAATCTTGAGACTGGTCCTCATAAGGAGAATTTTCAGAGAAGAGAGTTGCAAATAACTAAATATCTCCAGGGAAGAGTTACCGGTTTTCCTGAGGGTTTCCTTCCGTTCCTTTTGCAGATCGATGAGAACAGATCTGTTTAATCCGAAAAGAGAGGCATGGTTGTGAGGGATAAATGTAAAAGATTTTTCACAATGAGGAAAAGAAACAGTGACTGACACAGAGGACTATGTTTTTTTCTCTGCTTCTCAATAGAAATTTTTCCTTTTCTCCATCTCCTCTTTGTAAAAAGGTGTGGGGTCTCCAACATGGTCTTGGTAAGCCTCATAAGAAGGTCTTATGGACCAAACCAAGCCCACCAGCCGGATGTTCCCTATCAGAATTGGAGGTGGAATGAATCCAAGCTTAATACACCCATTTAGTTACCCTATTTGCCCCCCTCATCAATCTTTATACAAATATCAGTCCCATCCTTTCTTGTGATGTTGCTATCTCACTGCCACATCTGCTGTGGCTCTTTGAGGTTGAATATATCCTATTAAATCCTGGCTGCAGTAATGTGGTTCTCCTGAGTTACGGTGTTCAAGGAACTGCTAGCTCTTCACTAAAACAGTATATTGAGAGTGTGGAAAAGTTTATCTTTTTGTTACTGGACTTTGAGATATAGTAGGTTAATAAACTAATATAAGGATTTCTAGAAAAATATTTTAGCTTACCTCAATCAAACAAATTATTACAATAATAACCACCATCACCGTTGTCACCGAAACAGCCAACAGCCAATTGATGCCATGCCCGTATTGTGAAATTCCCTGCTTTGATATCTGCAAGGTTAAACCAAGAGAAATAAAGTGGAAGATGGGCCTTCTCGTATTTCAACATCTACTCCATCCCAACTAATGACATAAAGAGCAACTTCTACTCATCGGTATGTATCAGACCGTTTTATAACAGCTTCGTTCTCAGATAATGCTAATCTAAAATTTGCTTTATTTGAATATCTTAGTCCATATCTAATAAGATTTGAGCAACAACTATAATCTAAATCCATAGCTTGAAGTTAGTTTACTAAGCCATACCATGTTTTAATTATTATTATTTATTATTATCTTGACCTTAGAATCCTGATTTATTGTTGGTTTATACTTTGCCATACCCGAGGCCCTAATCATTTCATGGTGAAATCAAGGCAAGACAAAGGCAAGTTTCAGAAATCTTCATGCAGTCTTGTAACTTTCCCTGGCAGCTTTTTCACCATCCATCTTATCTGTTGAATACCAGACAGATGGAAGATTCTGAAGTCTGTGTGCCAAATCATCTATTAGCCCCACAAACCTAAAAATCCCCATTGGATTAAAAAAATATAGCTATATCAGAAAAAAAAACATAGGCACAGTCTTATAAATGCATGCTCATAATAAACCACTTTGGAATTATAAAATTACAGTAAAAATGAAAAACATACATTATATGAAAATAGGTTTATAAAACATTAACAAAAATCCTCATAAATCACTGATAAATGCTTAATTTAGTACTTCTATCAATATAAATGGGAAAAGTATTATTGCCCCTAGGACATGGGAGATATCATATCTCTTAAGATTAAAAAATATTTTTTAAAAAGTAGCCAGGAATTAAGTAAACAAGTGACAATTATTCTCTTTATGTGCAATACTGGGTACAGATTCTTAGAAAAATTAAAGCAAATCTTATTTAGTATTATGTGAATATAGATAATATGTACTACATACTATTGTCCAAGTTC
>JALGBA010000897.1:0-98384 GCA_023970755.1 Azemiops feae
AGGATATACCAGTAAAGAGAAAAGACAAAGTTTGGATCATGCCAGCCCAGATGGAGTTCACATCAGTCCCTTTTCAAAAAATACTGCCTTTGGATTTTATTCATGGTGCCATAACTTTTGCAGTTTCTTCCAAGGAGGTGACTGGGTTCAAACCATTCTTGCAGATGAGAAGCCCTACTTCAGAAGAAGATCATTTAACAAGATTGTTCTGGGAGCAGGCATTTGAATGTTTTTTCTTTAAAGATAAGTTAGATGAGGATGCTGGAGTGCTGTGCACTGGAGAAGAGAAGTTGGAGACTCTTCCTAATTCTGTGTTTGAGACCACCATGACTGGGCAGAGTTACAGCATTTATAATGCAATCTATGCTGTGGCACATGCCTTGAAAGCCATGTTTTCATCCAAATACAAACACAGAGCAAGGGCGGACCATGGAAGCCTAATGACTATCAAGGAAGAAACATGGCAGGTAATAATAAAAGAAATCACAATGACAAATTGATCAAGCCTCTCTGATGCCATCAGGTGTTTTTATGACTGCAAAACGTGTACATTTCAGGTTCAGTATCCACATAGTTTACACAAATTCATGGTTTATGTTTCATAACAACAGTGTGTAGGAACTATGTAAAAAAGATCCAATTCAAAAAAATTGATTAAATCACAGCTTTATAATTCAGTTTGAAATTTTGTCAAACCATTTTACTTGGTGATAATATGTTTATTAATATTATGGTTCACTTGCACAGTAGTATTAGCAACTTCTAAATGGTAGTTGTGTATATTTAGTGTAAAAGAATAAGTAGTGCTTAAACAAATTCCTAGAAGGATAAGAGAAGCTCGAAGAGATTATCAATTCTTAACAAGGAAATTGTCCGACAGAGGAGTCAATTTTAGATGGTTGGTTCCAGAAGGGTTATTAATTTTTTGGGATTCAAAAAGATACAGATTGGATACCCCACTCAAAGCAGAGGAATTTTTCAATAACCACAGAGCTTTTTTGGAAAAAGGTGATCTCGAACCTAAGAAACAAGAGGAAGCGAGCGTTGCAGGAGCGCCTAAACAAGTGGAGGAGGAAGAACTTAACAAGACCTATCCAGAGGAAGGAGCAATACTGAGAGAGCAGAGACAGATAACTTCCCCTAGAAGACTGAGGTCCAGATATAATTGAAGTCATTGAGGAGGTTGGAATCTTTTCAACAAATATAAATGGTTTGAATTCTCCTTCAAAGAGGAGAAGATCTTTTACTAGACTATAAAAGTTAAAAATGGACATAATTTGTCTCCAAGAGACACACATCAAGAGACAACATTCTAAAATCTTAGAACAACCAAAAATGGGTAAGCTTTACTTCTCCCTGGCACTTCAAAAGAAAAGAGGTATAGCTCTTTATATAAAAGAAAAGATGAACCCCAAATATGTTTATGTAGATGAAGAAGGGAGAATATTAATGGTGGAAATTATGTTGAATCAAAAACAGATATTGATGGTCACAATATACGCACCTAATGATAAGCAAGACCAGTTTTATCATCAATTACACAATAAAATAGTGGACTTAAACTACCAAAACCTTTGCATACTGGGAGACTTTAATGCAATAGTTGATGCAACTCGGGACTATAAAAGCCATAAACAAGGCAAAAAAGGGGGAAACACTTTACCCAAGTCCTTTTTAAAAATGAAAGAAGAACTGTCCATTCCAGATATATAGAGAAAGATGAACCCAGGAAAATCACAATATACGTTCTATTCAAATAGGCACAAATCTTGGTCAAGAATTGATATGATTTGGACATCTTATGACTTGAAAACTATAATACAAGAGGTTGAAATAGAAACTAATGTTTGGGCAGACCACAATCCAATTAAAATGACCAGGAAAGGAACTAGGAAAAAATTAAGATGGTCGCTGAATAAATCTATACTGAAAGAAAAAGAATTCCTACAATTAGCAACAAAGGAAATGGAATTTTTCTTTAAAATAAAGAAGAAGAAACCTCCCTCCAAAATGTGTGGGATACGGCCAAAGCATATTTTAGAGGTTTGGCCATAACTTATATTGCTAAAAAGAATAAACAAAAGAAACAATTACAGCTACAGTTGAAAGAAAAACTTAATAGATTAGAATCTGAATTACAAATTGATCCACAAAAAAAGATTCTGAAGACACAAATGGAATTGATAAAACATAAATTAAACCTAACAGAGATGGACATAATGGCACAGCAGATTAAACAATCTAAACAGAACTTTTTTGAAAATGCTAATAAACCTGGAAGATGGTTAGCGTATAGACTAAAGAAAGAAAAAGAAAAAAGAATGATAAATAAGCTACAAGACTCAAAAGGTGAGTTACACTTCCATAATGACACAATGAAAAAAATTACCAAGGCTTATTATGAGACACTTTATAAGGCAGAGGTGGTTTCCAAAGAGGGAATACAGGATTATTTAAAAGGAACTGACCTTACAAAAGTCTCAGAGAACATTCAAAATATATTAAACGAGAAATTATCAATGATTGAGATTACAGAAGCTATAAAAAAGCAAAAGAAGGATAAGACCCCGGGTCCTGATGGACTTCCTGCAGAATTTTATGTAGCGCTACAAGATACAATAAGTCCGATTTTGAAGGAATCGTACAATGACATTTTCTCAGAGATAAAAATACCAAACTCGTGGACTGAAGCTAATATCACCTTGATACCTAAAGAAGATACTGACTCCACACAAATAAAAAACTATAGACCAATATCGTTATTAAATGTGGACTATAAAATCTTTGCTTCAATAATGGCAGAAAGAATGAAGAAATTTCTGACTGAATTTATCCATACAGATCAAAATGGCTTTTTGCCTAAAAGACAGATAAAGGATCAATTTAAAGATCATTTTAAATGTTTTGGAATACTATGAAAACCACCCAGGGAAACAGATGGCACTGATATTTCTTGATGCACAAAAAGCTTTTGATAACTTAAATTAGCAATTTATGTTCCAACAGCTGATGGAAATGGATTTCGGCGAAAATTTTATAAATGCAATTCATGCAATCTATAATAAACAAACAGCAAGGATACTTTTAAATGGAGACTACACAGAAAGCTTTGACATTAAAAAGGGCACAAGACAGGGATGTCCACTGTCTCCCCTGTTATTTATCCTCACATTGGAAGTTCTGGCTAGAAATATTAGGCAGAATATGGAAATCAAAGGATTGGAGATAAAAGACCAGAAATACAAACTACAAGCTTTTGCAGACGACCTGGTTTTCATTTTGGAGGAGCCACTAGAAACATCTACTAAACCTATGCAGAAAATAGAGAAATTCGGAGAAGTGGCCGGTTTGAAAATAAACAGGGAAAAGACTAAAGTATTAACAAAAAACCTAACAGATAAACAGAAAACCCAATTTGTAAAAAAGACAAATCTCCAAATAGTTAAAAAAGTCAAATACCTAGGTATCCACTTAACATCAAAATATACAACATTAAAAGAAGATAATTATGAAAGATTATTGAAACAAATCAAAATAGACTTGGAAAAGTGGAAAAATCTTCAATTGTCATTGTTAGGAAGAATAGCGACAGTGAAGATGAATATCCTACCGAAGCTACTCTTTCTATTTCAAACAGTTCCTGTAAAACTGGGAAAGAAATTTTTTGATGACTTAAATGCAATAATACTGAGATTTATATGGCAAGGGAAAAAAGCACGAATTAAAATTAAAATGTTACAAGAAGCTAAAGATAGTGGAGGATTTGGACTCCCGGACTGGAGACTCTATTACTAAGCAGCCATTTTGCTCTGGATTAAAGAATGGATAACATTGAGAAATAAAAGACTTCTCTACTTAGAGAGACATGACTTTCAATTGGGTTGGCATGCTTTTTTTGTGGTATGGGAAAAATAAAGTACACAAATACTTTCAAAATCACGCTATAAGGGATGTACTTTTGCTAGAATGGGAGAGAATTAAACAAAAAACTTATATTAAAATACCTGAGTGGCTTTCAACAATGGAAGCGTTTGCTTACCCAAATCTAATCAATTATGATAAACTTCTTACCTATAAAGACATTTTGGATAAGGACGGAAAATTTAAAGACAGGCAACACCTTCAAGAACAAGGTATTGACTTAGCATGGTGGCCCTAATTGCAAATTCAAACAAGATATGAAAAAGATGCAAAGTCAATGGGATTTTATAAAGAACAGATACAACTTGATAAAATACTTTTGAAAACAGATGAAAATTTGATTAAGAAACTCTATAAATTTCTTCTAAACTGGAAGATGGAAGAAGAACAAGTAAAAGAAACAATGATAGTTTGGGCAATTTTTTTGGGATATTCTATAGATTTAGAAGACTGGCAAAAGCTTTGGGATAGAAATATCAAAATTACCAAAGCAGGCTCATATAAAGAAAATTTATATAAAATGTTTTATAGATGGCATATAACACCAGTTAGATTAGCGAAAATGTTTAAAAAGGTATCGAATAATTGTTGGAAATGTAAACAAAAACCAGGTACTTACTATCATATTTGATGGGTATGTCCTAGCGCTAAGAAGTTTTGGTTTAAGATTCATATATGGCTGGAAAAGATGACTAAAATAGAGATAGAATTTAAGCGAAAACTGTTCTTGTTGGGAATACTAGGACTTAATTATGGAAAAGAGAATGAATATTTAATATTACATGTATTGACAGCTGCTAGAATAGCATTTGCCCAATTTTGGAAAAATGAAAACTTACCATCTGACCAGATTATAATTACAAAAAATTTAGAATGTGCAGAAATGGATAGACTAACCTTAGAAATTAAAGATAAAGAAGACTTATAAAACTTAATAAAATATTTATATAAAATATAAAATATTATTATATAAAAAGTTGACTAAATCAAGCTTCATAATTCAGTTTGAAATTTTGTCAAACCATTTTACTTGGCGATAATATGTTTATTAATATTATGGTTCACTTGCACAATAGTATTAGCAACTTCTAAATGGTAGTTGTGTACATTTAGTGTGGATATTTATTTCTCCAGATCAATTGCATTTATTTATTGAATTTTTATGGCCGCCCATCTCACACATGTAACACTGGACACCATGCACAGTTAAAACACAAATCTAAAGAATCAACATAATTCAAACACAAACATTTGTGTTTGATTTCCTTCCATTTAGCTCCATCCTTACCTGAGAACAGTCTTATTTAACAACAGTGTTGGGGAAACAGTTTTTTTTAATGAAAAGGGGGAATTGGGAACTGGATTTGATATCATCAACTGGATCACATTCCCAAACAAAACTTTTCTTAAAGTCAAAGTTGGAAAGATAGATCCACTGACTTCTCCAGAAGAGTCTTTCATGATTTCTGAAGAAAACATCATCTGGCCGACCATGTTCAATCAGGTATTTCCTACTGTCTAAAATCCTCCTCCCTACCATTTTCAAAAATCACTTTTATCATTTGACTGACTTATTAGTAATAAAATTAAGATATTTACAGATCAGATTGACAAAAATGGAATTTGAGGGTAGTCCAGTTTAAACAATTAAGACATGGAAATACATGAGAAATACATAGGAAATACATAGGAAATACATGGTTCCATGAGGACATACAGACAATGTCACATTATTATGGTGGCATTCATTAAATGTGCCTATCTAATAATACGTTGAATTGAATCCCATATATAGAATTTCTCCAAAAGTTATGCAGATTTGTCAGAATATCATATACACAGTGAAATATGAGTGTATAAAGTACAACTATTGAACTCCCTCCTGGTTTCATTTCTGAATAGGCATTACCACTTTCTGTATGCAATGAAAATTGTTATCCAGGCTACCTCAAGAAAAAAATAGACGAGAAGCCTTTTTGCTGCTATGATTGTCTTCCTTGTGCAAAGGGGAAAATTTCAAACAGATTAGGTAAGATGTGCCATGTATATAATTCAGAAGACTTATTAATTCTCACCAGCAATATTGTATACCTATCTGTGTTTAATCTGCACGGTATTGTTCTCAAATGTAATCAGTCATTCAGAATTTGGAGTATTGGCCTCATTGAAGCAAGGTAACCTCGGTACTAGATGAGATGTGTTTGAATATTAGTAGCTCAGGTTGGTAGTTGAGCTGTTAGTTTGACCTTCAAGTTTGGCGATTTGGCTGCATATGTTTCATCTCCATTCGGGGAGATATCTTTGAATTGTGCTCGTGTGTCAGAGCACTGACCTTGAAATTGGTTTGGGTGTTATTTGTCCAGATGTTTCTGAGTCATGGTCAGGATTCGGGCTGTTTGACTGACTGGTTTGTTGTTGTGAATTGAATATGATGCTATGTTAGTATAAAGAAGCAAGAAAATGAGTTGTCCATGCTGGAGAGAAGCAGGCACATATATAGATATGAAATATAAATATTGGTCCTTCTGCTGGTCTGATAATGAACTACAATCTTCATGGATCTTTAACCCTTATAAATAACTGGAATTCTTACTAAAACATTTGTCACATGAAAGTGAAGAATATTCAAAATATAAAAGCTTTTGAATTAAGAGAAATTTCTCCAAAAATTAGATTATCTCTTTTTAAATGTAGAGAAGTCACTTATTAAGAAGAAAAGTGATAGATTTTGACTCATTTTCCATAAAATACATCAGTCGTTAAGTAAAATGTTCAACCAGATGAGCTCAAAAAGAAGTATCACAGCGTTTCTCTGGAAAATAAGCTAGGAAACTCTGACCTATTACAAAATTTTCTGTTGCACGATCCTTCCATCTTCCAACATGACACTGAGATTGATACAAACAACACTCTTGGTGTCTATTTGACCAAACATATACAGGGTACTTTTCTGCATGTGGATGGTCCCATTCTTAATTTGTAATACTGTAATACAAATAAAATGGACATAATTAACTAGAAATAAATGGAGTTGCTTTCATAGCTTCTATGGGCCACAATGTTCTCTTTGAGGAGTCCTTGGTGCTCTCTGAGCTTGGTTGTTTTCTTGCAGATATTTGACTACCCAAACTAGGTAACATCATCAGTGCAACATTAATGATATTGACTAGCACTGACGATGTTACCAAGTCTGATTATGAAATGTCTGCAAGAAAACAACTGATCTCAGATAGCACCAAAGTTTCCTCATTTCAACTCTGAGTTATAAATTTCCTTATTATGACTGTAATCCCTTAATTCGGAGTAGAGTCAGGGCAACTGGATGGAACTGAGCATTTACTGGCTGGATGCCTTTCCTGACACCATGTGGAGTTGGCAGCAGATATTTTTTCTTTGCACCCTAAGAGAGAAACATCTGCCGCTATTGAATTGTCAACCTCCCAAGTGGGATACAAGCATCTTAACCACTAGGCCACGATGCAGCTCTTAAATTCTGATCAGTAAATAGTCCTTTAATGTTTTCTTTTGCAGATGCAGTTGACTGTTTCCAATGTCCAGAAGGTCAATATCCAAACGAAGCTCACAATCTTTGCATTGAAAAACATATAACTTTCTTGTCTTATGAAGAACCTTTGGGAATCACTTTGGCCACTGTAGCTGTCTTCTTTTTCGTAACTTCAGCTTTGGTGCTGAGGATCTTCATTAAAGAGTGGGAAACCCCCATAGTCAAAGCCAACAACAGGAATCTCACCTGTACTCTTCTCATTGCTCTCCAGCTATCTTTCCTCTGCAGTTTTCTTTTCATTGGACAACCTCATCAAGTCAAATGTCTCATGCGACAACCTGCATTTGGCATCATCTTCTCTGTAGCCATTTCTTGCATTTTGGGTAAAACAACCATAGTTGTTCTTGCTTTCATGGCCACCAAACCAGGATCCCAAATAAAGAAATGGGTGGGGAAAAGGCTTGCCAACTCCATTGTCCTTTCTTGCTCTCTGATACAAGTCACAATTTGTGTTGCATGGCTGGCAATTTCTCCCCCATTTCCACATTCAGACACACACTCCATGGCTGATGAAATTGTACTAGAATGTAATGAAGGATCAGCCATCATGTTTTATACTGTTCTTGGCTTTATGGGATTCTTAACTGCTATCAGTTTCACGGTAGCCTTCCTAGCTAGGAAGTTACCTGACAGCTTCAATGAAGCCAAATTCATTACCTTCAGCATGCTGGTGTTTTGCAGCGTTTGGGTAACATTTGTTCCTACCTATCTGAGCACCAAGGGAAAGTATATGGTGGTGGTGGAGATCTTCTCTATACTGGCTTCAGCAATGGGGTTGCTTGGCTGTATCTTTTTCCCAAAATGCTATATTCTTCTTCTGAGACCTGATTTAAACAGAAAGGACAAACTTATTAAAAAAAACTGAATTATGTTTCTGAACCTTGTACTGTAAACTCTCCTCACTCTTGTGTTTCCTTTTTCTGCTAGTCTGTGCAGTTTGGGAAAACTGCACAAAATAAATATTTGTCTAATGTTGGAATGTGCCTAGGTTTATAACCATGTCAACAAATAAAGTACAATTTCTTCCCATGGCAATTTTGCCCAGCATTTTGCTTGCCATTTGCTCAGATTTGTTGTAGTCTTGGGTCTTCATAGATCATGGGTAATGCTTTGAAGTATAAGTATAAGTAAGTATAAGTATAAGATGATAGTTACTTAAGTATAAGATGATAGTTACCAAAATCCAATTCAGAGCTATTAAGAAGCTTAGTCCTTATTGGATTTTCATAGTAGTTTCCAACTTTCTTTTGGAGGGTAGGTTATTGAGCAAATAGTGTAGATTCATTGTCAGAGCAGTCTAGGTGCATGGATGCATGGATGGTAAAGGCCAGGTTCATCCATTGGACATGCTAACAGATGAACTTTGGTTTTATGGAAGTAATCCTCTCCACCTAGTCTTTCTGGACCCTCAGTAATAAATAACATAACTAATAGAATAGATATTTCAGAGACATTAAGCATAAGTCAATGATGTTGCATTTATCTTCCTATTACCATACTTTGATTTTTTTTTTTACTTTCTTTTCTGGACCTAAATATAGGAATCCAGATGAAGGATAAGCTATTGCATTCTCCAATATTCAGAACTAATCAGACTTAACAAAAATTGGTCCATTTTCACTATAACACTTCCTGAATCAAGAGTTTATAATTAATATTTTGTATACTGCCTCTATGCTCGTGTAATGATCTCCATTTTTAGATGTTGGTTGAAAATCTGTTGTCTCCAGATGACTGCCTGGACATGTCTTCCTGTTTTCTTGGCAAGATTTTAATTTTAAGTTTGTGATCATGGAACTGCAATGAGCACAACTATGAGGATCTCTAAGAAGTACTGCTCCTTCAATAACCTCAGAACTTCAATTGGTCTTTTAAAGAGTGGATATTAAATGAGACAATCCATAAACAATTAAATATGTATTGATATTGCAGAATATTTAAATATCAAGAGATAAATGGAGAGAATTGTAGCTCAGAGTTGTCACTTGTTGAGTTGCTGCATGCATCTCTTGATTATATTAGCATCTATCAGACAAAGGTGCTGTAATTTGTTCACAGATCCAGGGGGCCAATGCCTGTGGAGCAGTCTGGCTTCAATATCTGGGAATAGTTTGAATCTATTGAGCCTGAGAAAATGGAGCGGTCCTTAGCCACCTCCTCTTTAGATCCAAATGGCTTTCAAAACCAACAAACGTTCTACCCTTCTATATAAACTCAGAGGATCATTGTGGGTAGCACTGTTTTTTGCTGGTTTGCCTTCTTTCTCTGATTTACATTCCAGACAGTGGTGATTGGCAAAGAGATGCTGCCTTTGGCCCTCACTGTGTGATGTCCTCAGTACGAGGTATCATCAATTCAAAAAAGTGGCATAGTATGGGTCTTATTTGCTAGAAAGATGTATTTGATGGGTCCTAGAAGAAGGAAGGAAGGAAGGAAGGAAGGAAGGAAGGAAGGAAGGAAGGAAGGAAGGAAGGAAGGAAGGAAGGAAGGAAGGAAGGATATAAATGTTATAAATAAGTGAATTTCTTATTTTAGTATTTGTACTGTATATTATCATATTCTTCAATTTATTTGTCCATGTGGTCAAAGAAGTACGGGTAAAGGACAAAATAAAAATAAATAATTTCAAGTGACCATTATTTCTTTACTACAAAGAAACTGATTCAGATCATGTTTTTGTATATGATAAAAGGAGCAACATTTCTAGCAGCAATCAAATTTCACAATTAATGAGGAAGGAGTCCTGTGACTGGTAGATTATTATTTTTTTTCATTTCCCATATATGATTGATAAAGAGATTTGTTGCATGGCTCTAAAATATCAATGGTGGGTAAATTGATTGGTGGTGGCTCATGTCACTCATCAAGCCAGAAAAAAAAATATGGTTCACACCATGTGACTTTGAGGATATGGAGTAAAAAATCATTTAAAATGAGTGAAAAGAGCCAAGCTATATTTTTACTTTGCAATAAAAACAGTATTGAAAAATATGGTCCTCCTAGAATTTAGAACAGTGGTGGCGAACCTATGCCATGGGTGCCAGAGGCGGCACTCAGAGCCCTCTTTGTGGGCACGCGTGCCATGCCCCAGAGATGGCAAGCATCCCTCTTCAACCAGCCGCCCTAGGTCCCACGTGGCCAGATGCATCCCTGCACGACTGGTTTCCCTCCCCCCTGTCCCGTCCCTCCTGGCCTCACATGCTCTCCTTTTCCCGGGCATGACCCACTGCATCATCTCCTTATCTGTCGGCCAGCTGTCCAGCTCAGAGGTGGCTTCTCTGAACTGCTGGTGGTGGGATGTGGAGCCCCAGAGTACGCTGGTCGAGGAGCCGTCAGGCTGTAGCAGCTGACGGACACTGGCGGCCCCCATTCGCTCGCTGGCCTCTGTGTGCGGGGGCCAATGGTATCAGGCAGCAGCTGCCCTGGCCCCTGCCACACCTTGCCCCATGGCAATGATATCCCCGCCCTGCCTCGCCTCACCTCACCCCACAGGATGAGCCTCTTGTCCACCGCCCCACCTGACAGAGACCCCCTGGATATCCCCCAACCCTGCCCACAGGCGTCCCTCCCCACGAGCAACATCGAGTTGACCACGCCCACTTTGACCACACCCACCCAGTCTGCCATGACCACCACAGCCACGCCCACCCAGTGGGCCACGTCACACCTGGCACCTGGTGATAAATAAATGGGTTTTGGGTTGCAGTTTGGGCACTCGGTCTCTAAAAGGTTCGCCATCACTGACTTAGAACATTCTATTTTGAGATTGATTCACTTTGTAAATGTGGCTCAAATAAAAAGTTGTTTCCAATGGTATTCCTTTATTATTTGCATATTCACTTGGCATTACACACTGTTCCCATCCCAAAGGACTCTGCACAGCTCACAGGCCTGCTTCCATTAGAAAGGTTAAAAAGGGCTTCCGGTTCCTGATCGTGGCACACGCAGTCGCACGGAGAGACCCGTCTCTCCCACCGGCTGTTTTCCCTCCGCCGGTAGACCCTTAATTGGGTCGAAAGTCGCCCCAGAGAGGCGACCACCATTGAGGAGGCCCTCGTTTGACTGGGGAAGTGTGGCAGCTCCTTCCTCAGTCCGAGCCATCTCCTTAGGGCCGTCGGAGAAAAGATCGGCCAGTAAAATGGACGATCACTTTGCTGCACCAGCCGAAAGCCAGAAGAACAACTAAGCATAAAGAACCCCCGTGGAGAATCCGGGTGAGACCTTTCCTTCACCCTTCTTTCCCTAATTACTCTCCTGTAAAAAGCTTTTGTATTTGAATTACTTCCCTGCTGTGAGGGAGCAGCGTTTGGGCACTTGGGAAAAACAGCTTTGTGAATTGAAAAAAAATAAACCAGTTAGTTTTTTATTGACTATTCAATTTCTGGAATACTGAGGGGGCCTGAAAATATTTCTATTCTTGATTATTACTATCATAATTACGCGTCTACTATTTTGGAGAGGCCTTTCTTCATTTTTTTAACGTGAAAAACAAAAAATCTATTAACTAGAAAAGAAAGAAAGACCTTATAGCCTGCTGAGGACATCTTGTGACGAAAAGTGTTACTGCAACTGTATATTTTTTTCATTGCTGGAGGATGGCTCTAACCTTCAAAAGATAATAAGAGTAAGATAACTGAAACAGCTGTGTGGTGATTTGGTCTATTGAGAATTGGAGGTGAATATTTGTTGACTTCTACGAAATAGAGCCTTCACTAAAAGATTAAAAGATCTTTTCACCACCGACATGGAACTTAACACACAGCTGGACTATGAGCTTATACTGAAAAAATTCTTGGAAGCCACGGAGGATATGAACTCTTACTTCCAAACTTTGACGGATCAAGTTATAGGCCGAAAAACAGTGGAGAAGGAGCAGATTGGCGCTAAAGAGACTAGTGAGCAATATGTACAACCTAAAGAGGAACCATGTCTACAACTCAACTATGAAACTACACCGAGAGAAATTGTGGAAACTAAGGAACAAATTAACTTTATACAACCCCAAATGCAATCTATGGAGAAGCTTCATGATCAAAGAATAACTTTAACTGAAATGCCTGAAGCATCAACATCAACAGAGACTGACACTCAGATACAAGTTATTGAAAATTGTGACAATGTGGATAAACAACTAGTAACTATAACATGGAATAAAACGGCTTCTATTATCCAAAGGCTACTAGAAGAAAGGAAAGAGAACTTTGACCAATTTGAAGCGTTGAGGAATACTGACTTTCTAATATTGTGGTTTGATGATGCAGGAATTTTATTATGGAAACCGGTATGGCACAGAAAGAAACCTAGAGTTAGATTTAAAAATGTATTTTAAAGTTTCATTTAATGGGTTTAAAAAGGCTTTTGAGTTTTTGACTGATTCAATAACGAACGGAGTACGTGAATTTTGTAAGAGGATATCCTTTGTAATAATACTTTGTCTTAGATATGATAATTACTGGAGAGGTAAACTTTATCTACTGGGTTAAAAAGATTTTTTATAGACATAGATGAATTGATAGAATATATATTTAAATCAGATAGAAATCTATTTGTTGGTTTGATATTTTTTTTTTAAATAAGATAATTATTTTGTAATAGAAGAAGAATAAGAGGGATTGGTGACAAGAGAAGAAATGGTATTAATGAAGAAAACATAAGAATGTTACTGCGGGAATAATATACTCATTTTAGATATAATCATTATGTTAAGAAGGGACACCCGAAGTGTTAATAATGTGTCTATTTAAGGCTAATTGGAATATGGTAACTGTAAATTAGTAAAGCCTAAAAACAGGACTTGGATTTTTATAATTGAAATGTGATTGATATTTGATAGGATTGTTTGAAGTTTATTTAGAAATGTATTAATTTGAATATGTAAGACTATATGAGGGAATTAGAGAGGGAATTTTCAATGAATTAATTTGAGCTATATATCTGTGATTGTTCTTTTGGATGTTTGATATACCCACCTCCACGGTGTTTCCTAAGCACCTTGATGTAACCCTTTTATCCCCATAAAAATCCAATAAAATATATTTTTTTTAAAAAAAAGAAAGGTTAAAAAGAAATGTCATGATTTAATTACATTACAAATACAATAAACAAAGTGCTTAAAGACCTATCAAAAAGATAAATAAAGGTGGGCGGGATCCTATAACATTATGGGTCAATTTCCTTTTAGCTCTTTGGGGGAAAAAATCATGCTTTAATGTACACCCTAACAGGTCAAAGTCAGATAGTTGTATTGTTCCAGAGAATTTAAAGTTTACAGCTACTGAACTAGCATTTGTTCATTTGAATTTTCATTATTTTTCTCTATCTCTTTTACAGTTTTCAGTTATGAGCTCTTTTTTTTCCGTAGCCCATACATATCATCATTCTACTTTCTCCACAGTCTCCAAGGAGTTTCACCAAACATTCACTGATTTCCCCTATAATTACCCAAAGAATCTTATTAATGTGGTTTTTTTCTCAACTCTTTCAGGAATTCTCAGGCACAACACCAAAGAATAGTTCAAGATTGAAAGGGTCTGTTAATTGTGGGATCAGAATGTTAGAGATGTAACAACCTTTTTTCTTGGAAAGAATATTTATTCTAATAAATGAGAGTTTTTTCCCCCTTATGTTTCATTCTTACAGATAGAACTGGTTTATATGTAGTGAAAAGTGTTTTCTTGAAGAAGATGGAATTTTCCATGGTAGTGATGGCAATGTTGTCAATGTTACTGTCAGGAGTTACATGCCTTATTCTGCGTACTAAAGCATGTTCTGTGGGGAAACTTCCCCTTATTAAGCACAAGTATTTTCTGCCAGGAGATTTCATAATGGCTGGGATACTATCTCAGTTCTACATGATATCGGATCCAGTTGGTTTCATAAGGCACCCATCTGAAGAACTGGTTGATGAGCTCATGTAACGACTTTCTCTTCTTAACTATAGCTTATCTTAAACCATATATCTTTCTCTAATAGGTTGCCCTGGCAAATAAATACACAAACACACTTATGACAACTCTCCCACTGGTGTTTTTATTCAAATTCCATATTTTCTTGTTTTCTTACTGTTAAATGAATCATTAGTGATGTACTATCAAGGTGCTGTACTATTTGTAGCTAAATCTATGTTAATCATTTAATTCTTTCACTTAATATTAGGGAACAGTTGCATGCTTTGAATTATTTTCCAAACAGCTGTTGAGCATGCATGGAACACAGACTTAGAGCCTCTCTGCCCTAATGAAACATCAGTGACTTTTATTGGGATAAGGTCTATCATTATCCCAGAAAAAAACATAATATATAACATTTGTCCTCAGGTTTACTCCAAAAACACTTCTCATGCCTATATCCACTATAAAACATACCCAAAAAGAAGATAAAAATATAAGGCTAAATATATATATAAGAATTACATATGGGTTTTAATATGATTATTTTTCTTCAAGCAATTTATCTGTTTCTAGTAAAAATTGTTTATGATGAATGAAAAGAATCATAACATCCTGCCTAGATCCACACAATATATCTTTCATTGCAGATTTTTCCTGCAGAACTACCAACATATCCTGGCCTTGGTTTTTACTGTAAAGGAGATAAATGAAAATAAACATATATTATCCAACATGAGCTTGGGTACTGACATCTTTAACAGTTATTACATGGCGGGATTGACTTATTTGGCTTCAATGGAGCTTCTCTCAACACGTGGCAGATTCATCCCCAACTATAAGTGTGATGCCAAGGACTGGGCAGTATCTGCTATTGCAGGACCTAACTCTTACATCTGTCCCTTCATGGCAAACATCTTGAATGTCTACAAGATGCCTCAGGTGAGATTTTTTTTCTTGGACTAAGTATACATGTAAGAATAACCTTGAAAGGCAGGAGGAAGAATTGCAGTCCTATTAAAAAAAAAAAGCCTGATAAAAGAAATTTGAGACTAAACCAGAAGTGTTCTTTGAGAAAGCATCCTCCCCAATTCTCTGGAAAGTTAAGGCAGGGGAAGGGAAAGTGTTTTCCTACTTGCAAGGTTAATGACATCCCTTTCAGATTGTCCAGGGTAGGAAACCAAAATCACACATTCTAATAATTCTTTTATTGTAAGGTTACAATAACAGAGTCTTGCAAGTCTTAAACTACCTCCCATTTTTTTCTTCTACAAAGTAATGTTTACAAAAATACAACAAATAAACCAACTTTTCTTTTTATTACTTTTTTGTGGTTTGGAAATAAAGTGGCAATCCAAACAATGATGAACAACATACCATGTGTTTGCAGAAGAGATAGATAACTTTAGGTACTTTACTTGATTTATTCTTCAATCTGAATTTATGATGAATGTCAGCTCTGTAGATTGTCTAGACTAGAAAACAAAATCATGAATACTAATAGTTATGTTATTGTAAGTTACAATAATCTTGCAACCCTGAATAAACTCACCTTTTTTTTACTTTTATAAAGCCATGTTTACAAAACAACAAATAACATATACAGTTTTTAGAGGTTTTTTTAAAAAATGTACACTTTCCAGAGTCACTCTATCAGTGAGTTAGGTGGGCAGTTGTTTGCTCTTCAAGCTTGTTTCAATTTAGTTTCTGAACGTAACATCATCAGCAGACTAGGTAACATCATCAGCAGAATTTTCTTATCCTGTTTTCCTTAGTTTATAAATGTCTTATGTGCCAGTGAGGTCAGTTGGTTGTGTGATTGCCAAAATCTAAAACTGACTTGCCTAGTAACCTAGCAGCCACATTCATAGCACCTCTACTTTCCAAGCTTTCTTCCATGACAGCTCTATATACAGTATGTTGCAGTAATCTGATTGCAACTGAGTCGATGTCATCAGATTATCATAGGGAGCTTTGTATTCTTCATTTCTGTTCTAAAGGGTGGGGCAAGAAGACTCTACTTCCAGGTAATCTTGCCACTGTCTCTCATACCAGATCACATAATGTCATATCATATAATATCATCATATCTTGGAGAGTAAGAAGAAAATATATTAGCAAAATGTGGATTAAAATAAATCAAGAAAGGGTGCAGAGAATGATTAGGGAACTGGAGGTTAAAACATACAAAGAATGGTTGCAGGAATTGGGTATGTCTAGTTTAATGAAAAGGACTAAGGGTAACTTAATAGCAGTTTTCCAATATCTAAGGGGCTGCCACAATGAAGAGGGGGTCCACCTATTCTCCATAGCATATGAAGGCAGGACGAGAAGCAATGGATGGAAAGTAATCAAGGAGAGAACCAACCTAGAATGAAGGAGAGATTTCCTGACAGAACAATTAATAAGTGGAACGACTTGCTTCCAGAAGTTGTGGGTGCTCCATCCCTGGAACATTTTAAGAAGAGACTGGATAGTCACTTGTCTAGAATGGATGGGCTTCCTGCCCAAGCAGGGGGTTGGACTAGAAAACCTCCAAGGTCCCTTCCAACTGTGTTATTCTGTTATCCTGTTAAAGTTCAGGGATTACTGAATCAATAGATTGTCAAATCTATGGCATTCAAATATTAAAGGAAAAAACTGGTTTCTTTCTAGATTATATTTTTCTTAAAGTTTGTGAGGAACACAGTCTGAATCATAGATTCTAATACCCAACTATTTTAAATCATTTTTCCCTAGCTTCTATATGGATCTGCTCCAATGAAAGATAATAGCGAACACACAGTTTTCTTTCATCGTTTTTTCCCAAACGAGGAGCTTCAGACTAAGGGGATTCTTCAGCTGCTGTTGCATTTAAAGTGGGTATGGATAGGACTGATTTCCCAACCTGATGAGAGTGGACAGAGGTTTGTACGGAATGCCCTTACACTGTTTGTCCAGAAAGGTATTTGCTTTGACTTCGTGCAAGATTTGCCCAAAGAAAATTTTTCTAATGACATTGAATATGTATTTAAAGATTTTATTGCCATGTACAAGGTTGTCATGAACAGCACTGGCAATGTTGTGATCCTCTACTGTGAAAATCATGTCATTGGCATTTTCAGAATGTTTCCCTATCTTTCGGAATATGAGGATATACCAGTAAAGAGAAAAGACAAAGTTTGGATCATGCCAGCCCAGATGGAGTTCACATCAGTCCCTTTACAAAAAATACTGCCTTTGGATTTTATTCATGGTGCCATATCTTTTGCAGTTTCTTCCAAGGAGGTGACTGGGTTCAAACCATTCTTGCAGATGAGAAGCCCTACTTCAGAAGAAGAAGATCATTTAACAAGATTGTTCTGGGAGCAGGCATTTGAATGTTTTTTCTTTAAAGATAAGTTAGATGAGGACGCTGGAGTGCTGTGCACTGGAGAAGAGAAGTTGGAGAGTCTTCCTAATTCTGTGTTTGAGACCACCATGACTGGGCAGAGTTACAGCATTTATAATGCAATCTATGCTGTGGCACATGCCTTGAAAGCCATGTTTTCATCCAAATACAAACACAGAGCAAGGGCGGACGATGGAAGCCTAATGATTATCAAGGAAGAAACATGGCAGGTAATAATAAAAGAAATCACAATGACAAATTGATCAAGCCTCTCTGATGCCATCAAGTGTTTTTATGACTGCAAAACGTGTACATTTCAGGTTCAGTATCCACATAGTTTACACAAATTCATAGTTTATGTTTCATGACAACAGTGTGTAGGAACTATGTAAAAAAGATCCAATTCAAAAAAACTGATTAAATCACAGCTTTATAATTCAGTTTGACATTTTCTCAAACCATTTTACTTGGTGATAATATATTTATTAATATTATGGTTCACTTGCACAGTAGTATTAGTAACTTCTAAATGGTAGTTGTGTACATTTAGTGTGTATATTTATTTCTCCAGATCAATTGCATTTATTTATTGAATTTATATGGCCGCCCATCTCACACATGTAACACTGGACACCATGCACAGTTAAAACACAAAGCTACAGAATCAACATAATTCAAACACAAACATTTGTGTTTGATTTGCTTCCATTTAGCTCCATCCTTACCTGAGAACAGTCTTATTTAACAACAGTGTTGGGGAAACAGTTTTCTTTAATGAAAAGGGGGAATTGGGAACTGGATTTGATATCATCAACTGGATCACATTCCCAAACAAAACTTTTCTTAAAGTCAAAGTTGGAAAGGTAGACCCATTGACTTCTCCAGAAGAGTCTTTCATGATTTCTGAAGAAAACATCATCTGGCCGACCATGTTCAATCAGGTATTTCCTACTGTCTAAAATCCTCCTCCCTACCATTTTCAAAAATCACTTTTATCATTTGAGTGACTCATTCGTAATAAAATTAAGGCAATAAAATATGATGAAAAATGAAAGAGCAGAGATCAGATTACACAGGGCTTCCGTTATCAAACTTGTCTTTCCAGAAATCTATGGGCATTCCTGAATGTACGCAATTACCAGCTGTCATTTTCAGGTTGTCCTACATAGGGAACCATCTTTGAGTTATAAAAGCTGGAAATTATTTAATAATAAACAAGCGACATGCGGAGATACTGTACTGG
This sequence comes from Azemiops feae, assembly GCA_023970755.1. Taxonomy (NCBI): domain Eukaryota; kingdom Metazoa; phylum Chordata; class Lepidosauria; order Squamata; family Viperidae; genus Azemiops; species Azemiops feae. The sequence continues at coordinate 18,987 of JALGBA010000897.1, forward strand.
TTGAAATATCTTATTCCTGTCCATTGCTACCTTAATAATTTTATTATATTCTAACGGCACATTGTCTAAGACATATTTTAAAATCCCATCTATTTTCTTTAATTTTCTAAATTTAACTTGCAACTTTGTCACCATTAATACATGGTCTATTTCATAATTTCTACAAGCCTGACTAGATGCAATTGGAACTCTGTATCCCATGAGTAAAGTCTCTGTAGTATTTCTTTTCAGGACCTATTTGGCAGAAAGGACTGGACTCAATGAAAATGGACTCAATGAAAATGCAAATAATTCCAAAGTTTAATTTCACCTACAAAGTGAATTTGTAGGGGAGTCCAGTTTGAACAATTAAGCCTTCAGGAAACCTCTAACGTTTGTGAAAGCATGGAAATACATGGGAAATACATAGGATACATAGGAAATACATAGGAATACATAGGAAATACATGGTTCCATGAGGACATATAGACAATGTCACATTATTATGGTGGCATTCATTAAATGTGCCTATCTAATAATACGTTGAATTGAATCCCATATAGAGAATTTCTCCAAAAACTATGCAAATGTGTCAGAATATCATATACACAGTGAAATATGAGTGTATAAAGTACAACTATTGAACTCCCTCCTGGTTTCATTTCTGAATAGGCATTACCACTTTCTGTATGCAATGAAAATTGTTATCCAGGCTACCTCAAGAAAAAAATAGATGAGAAGCCTTTTTGCTGCTATGATTGTCTTCCTTGTGGAAAGGGGAAAATTTCAAACAGATTAGGTAAGATGTGCCATGTATATAATTGAGAAGACTTATTAATTCTCACCAGCAATATTGTATACCTATCTGTGTTTAAACTGCACAATATTGTTCTCAAATGTAATCAATTATTCAGAATTTGGAGTATTGGCCTCATTGAAGCCAGGTAACCTTGGTATTAGATGAGATGCATTTGAATATTAGTAGCTCATATTAGTAGTTGAGCTGTTAGTTTGATCTCTAAGCTTGGCGATTTGGCTGCAAACGTTTCATCTCCATTCAGGGAGATATCTTCAGTGTGCTTTGAATTGTGCTCGTGTGTCAGAGCACTGACCTTTAAATTGGTGTGGGTGTTATTTGTCCAGATGTTTCTGAGTCATGCTCAGGATTCGGGCTGTTTGACTGACTGGTTTGTTGTTGTGAATTGAATATGATGCTACATTAGTATAAAGAAGCAAGAAAATGAGCTTGTCCTTGCTGGAGAGAAGCAGGCACATAAATAGATATGAAACATAAATATTGATCCTTCTGCTGGTCTGATAATGAACTACAATCCTCATGTATCTTTAACCCTTATAAATAACTGGAATTCTTGCTAAAACATTTGTTACCTGAACGTAAAGAATATTCAAAATGAAAAAGCTTTTGAATTAAGAGAAATTTCTCCAAAAATTAGGTTATCTTTTTTAAAATATAGAGAAGTCACTTAATAAGAAGAAAGGTGATAGATTTTGACTCATTTTCCATAAAATACATCAGTCATTAAGTAAAATGTCCAACCAGATGAGCTCAAAAAGAAGTATCACACCGTTTCTCTGGAAAATAAGCTAGGAAACTCTGACCTATTACAAAACTTTCTGTTGCGTGATCCTTCCATCTTCCAACATGACACTGAGATTGATAGAAACAACATTCTTGGTGTCTATTTGACCAAACATATACAGGGTACTTTTCTGTATGTGGATGATCCCATTCTTAATTTGTAATACTGTAATACAAATAAAATGGACATAATTAAATATAAATAAATGGAGTTGCTTTCATAGCTTCTATGGGCCACAATGTTTTCTTTGAGGAGTCCTACCCAAACTAGGTAACGTCATCAGTGCAACATTAATGATGTTGACTAGCACTGACGATGTTACCAAGTTTGGTTATGAAATGTCTGCAAGAAAACAACTGATCTCAGATAGCACCAAAATTAGCTCATTTCAAATCTGAGTTATAAATAACTTGCTAATCATGACTGTAATCCGTTAATTTGGGGTAGAGTCAGGGCAACTGGATGGAACTGATCATTTACTGGCTGGATGCCCTTCCTGACACCATGTGGAGTTGGCAGCATATATTTTTTCTTTGCCGCTATTGAATTGTCAACCTCCCAAGTGGGAGGCGAGCATCTTAACCACTAGGCCACGATGGAGCTCTTAAACTCTGATCAATAAATAGTCCTTTAATGTTTTCTTTTGCAGATGCAGTTGATTGTTTCCAATGTCCAGAAAGTCAATATCCAAATGAAGCTCACAATCTTTGCATTGAAAAACATATAACTTTCTTGTCTTATGAAGAACCTTTGGGAATCACTTTGGCCACTGTAGCTGTTTTCTTTTTCATAACTTCAGCTTTGGTGCTCAGGATCTTCATTAAAGAGTGGGAAACCCCCATAGTCAAAGCCAACAACAGGAATCTCACCTGTACTCTTCTCATTGCTCTCCAGCTATCTTTCCTCTGCAGTTTTCTTTTCATTGGACAACCTGATCAAGTGAAATGTCTCATGCGACAACCTGCATTTGGCATCATCTTCTCTGTAGCCATTTCTTGCATTTTGGGTAAAACAACCATAGTGGTTCTTGCTTTCATGGCCACCAAACCAGGATCCCAAATAAAGAAATGGGTGGGGAAAAGGCTTGCCAACTCCATTGTCCTTTCTTGCTCTCTGATACAAGTCACAATTTGTGTTGCATGGCTGGCAATTTCTCCCCCATTTCCACATTCAGACACACACTCCATGGCTGAAGAAATTGTACTAGAATGTAATGAAGGATCAGCCATCATGTTTTATACTGTTCTTGGCTTTATGGGGTTCTTAACTGCTATCAGTTTCACGGTAGCATTCCTAGCTAGGAATTTACCTGACAGCTTCAATGAAGCCAAATTCATTACCTTCAGCATGCTGGTGTTTTGCAGCGTTTGGGTAACATTTGTTCCTACCTATCTGAGCATCAAAGGAAAGTACATGGTGGTGGTGGAGATCTTCTCTATTCTGGCTTCAGCAATGGGATTGCTTGGCTGTATCTTTTTCCCCAAATGCTATATTCTTCTTCTGAGACCTGATTTAAACAGAAAGGACAAACTTATTAAAAAAAACTGAATTATGTTTCTGAACCTTATACTGTAAACTTTCCTCACTGTTGTGTTTCCTTTTTCTGCTAGTCTTTGCAGTTTGGGAAAACTGAGACAGATTTTTTCCCCAAAAATGCACAAAATAAATATTTGTCTAATGTTGGAATGTGCCTAGGTTAATAACCATGTCAAGAAATAAAGTACAATTTCTTCCCATGGCAATTTTGCCCAGCATTTTGCTTTCCATTTGCTCAGGTTTTTTGTAGTATTGGGTCTTCATGGATCATGGGTAATGCTTTGAAGGAGGCTTAAGTATGACATGATAGTTACCAAAATCCAATTCAGAGCTATTAAGAAGCTAAGTCCTTATTGGATTTTGATAATAGTTTCCAACTTTCTTTTGGAGTGTAGGTTATTGAGTAAATAGTGTAGATTCACTGTCAGAGCAGTCTAGGTGCATGGATGCATGGATAGTAAAGGCCAAGTTCATCCTTTGGACATGCTAATAGATGAATTTGGTTTTATGGAAGTAATCCTCTCCAATTAGTCTTTCTGGACCCTCAGTAATACTTAATATAACTAATAGAATAGATATTTCAGAGACATTAAGCATAAGGCAATGATGTTGCATTTATCTTCCTATTGCCATCCTTTGATTTTTTATTTCTTTTAACTTTCTTTTCTGGATTTAAAAATAGGAAGCCAGATGAAGGATAAGCTATTGCGTTCTCCAATATTCAGAACCAATCAGACTTAACAAAAATTGGTCCATTTTCACTATAACATTTCCTGAATCAAGAGTTTATAATTAATTTTTTTTGGTATACTGCCTCTATGCTCGTGTAATAATCTCCATTTTTAGATATTGGTTGAAAATCTGTTGACTCTAGATGACTGCCTGGACATGTCTCTGCAGTTTTCTTGGCAAGATTTTCCAGAAGTAGCTTGCCATTTCTTGCTTCCTAGGACTGAGAGACAGTGGCTGCCCCAGTTGGCTTTCATGGCTAAGGCAGAACTAGAATTCATGGTATCCTGGTTTCCAGCCTGGTGCTTTAACCACACTAAGGAACTGGCTCTTTATCTATCTTTAATGACTTCCAAGACAAGGATCAATGCCAAAATATAACCTCATTTTGAAATGATGAAGACATGATGGCTTTAGCCAACACTCCCCACTCCAGATAGGGACAAAACTGGAGCAGCAGCAGAGGTTGGAAGAATGCTACCCCTTCACTTACAGCTGGATCAGTAGTAAGGAGTCCAAGAGAATTCTCAGCTGAGAGATTCTCAAACTCTCAAAGGGAAGGTTATCTCACCCCAACTTAATACTGCAGCTGAACGGATAAATAGGAAGCCAGATTTTCTTGGATTTATCCTCAGTTCTCTTCATTGTATCCGGCTTCTCATAGGCTTTAGATCCTGGGTCATAAGGTAGACTTTTGTTTAGCATAAAAGTCAGCTGAATAACATTGATAGCAATAGTAATAGCACTTAGACCTACATAGTGCTCCACAGTCCTTAGTTTATAGCACTCTCTGAGCAGTTTATAAAGTCAGCATATTGTCCCCAACAATCTGGGTCCTTATTTTACTAACCTCAGAGGGCTGGAAGGCTGAATCAACCCTGAACCAGTCAGGATTGAATGCCTGGCATTGGGCAGCATTACCCTTCAATACTGCTTTCTTATCGTCCAGCTGGTCTTCAACATGCCTGTGGAGTGCAGCCATAAAACGATTGAAGTTTCTGAATTCGGGTGCGTTGCAGTTGTACAGGGTCATGATTTAGTCAGCTGTTCCACCTTCCAGAGCCAGGGTGACCACACGAACTTTCTCGACATCGGTAGGCAGTGTTCTCCTATAGATTTGCATGTAGGTGAACACTTATGCTAGGAAATACCACAGTTCGCTTCGGGTCTCCATCAAACTTCACTCCGATTGGAAGTGGTTTCACCTCGGCTGGCTGAGGTGGTCTGCCTCTGGCTCCTTGAGACAGATGGCCCCGCCGCTGTGCTGCCTCCTGGGCTCCAGCTGCTGCCGTCTCTCGGACCTCCGATTCTTCCTCCTCCGATTCTCTCTCTGATTCTTCTTCCAACTCACGGCTTTCCTTCAGCTGCATCTTAAATTCATTGAGGGTCTTTTTCACATACTCCATCACAGCTTCCATTGCCCCCAATTTCAGTTCTTCCTTTTCTCCATCTTTGTCAGGAGGGGCAGGCTCTGGATTTTTCTTCTTTGCTTTTTTCTCTCCTCCGCCTCAAGTAAGAGTGACATTCGGGGCTTTCTCCTCCCATCCTTCCTTCTTACTGACCCTGAGTGACCATCTGGCTCAATCTTCTTCACCAGAAGGTCCGGCCTCTTCCAGGTCCCTGGAGAGGCTTTCATCAGCTTTTAGGCAGAGGAGATCTTTGGACCATTTCTCTGCCTGGAACTCCTCCATGTAGAAATAGTTTGTGACTCACCTGGTAGGGCAGCAGCTTCTCTGAGTTGAGTACTATGCAGACCTCGTCTTATGTAAGGACCCACTGCAACTAACCACCCAAGAAAGCAGAACTCTTGAAACAGGCATTGTCTCAAAAGGATACTTTTATTAGGGGTCAGTGACAGTAGGGAAGTCAAGGTGAGATCTGGGGAAAATCCCATGTATACGGTATAGTTAAGTTAGCAATATTCCTCCTCCCACCAAAGTCATAATGTCCATTTGAATTCCAGCCAATCCACAGGTTGTATGATGTGTGGGTAACTGGCACAGTTGGCGCGCATCTCAAGGACTTTTCCAGCTTTCATTTCTCTGTAACCATCTCCCTGATAAAGGGGACTCATTCCTTTCTCAAGGATAGAGGCAGGGGAGGGAAAGTAGAAAGCGAAAGTTCCCCCTCCCCCCAAAAAAATGGCAGGCCCCAAAAGTAGGATATATATGCAAGGGAAAACACAGAGGCTTTGGGGACCTGTCACAGCTCTTCTGGAGCTTGTCGTTCACATAGGCAAATGATGCTTCCTGTGTCCAATTCTTAGTTTTCCTTTCTTTGGTTTTGATTCTAACTCTCATTCCCTGTAACATTTCCATTCATTTACTATAATTGCTTTTAAACATAAGGAGATATTGGGACACCCATACCCTAAATTTATTATTTAAAAGTAAATTCCACACCTAAATAGAATTTTTTTAAAAGAAAACTTACAAGTTAGAGTAAATCCTGCTTTCATTTCTTGATAGGTTCAACCTCTTTCTTTATGCAGTGACAACTGTTATTCAGGGACCAGGAAGATGAAAATAGAAGAGAAGCCTTTTTGTTGTTATGATTGCCTTCCATGTGCAAAAGGGAAAATTTCAAACAAGATGGGTAAGAGTTGTCTTGTGCAAGACTATTCAGTCTTCTTAACTGTGATTCAAAATGCTAATATTTAAACCTCCTACAACTGGCTAATTTGGTGACCAAATCAATGATATTGCTATACGCATACTAAAAGTGAAAAGATATTTCAGAGCATCCAAAAATAAATATCCAATTTTCTTTGTTCTAGATTTTTCCAAATTATGACTTCTGATTAATGCTGAAAGTTTCTTTTGTAAGGTGACAGATCTTGTGTTGATATGAATGATAAAAGATTGTTAGTCAAATCATTATTATATTTTATAATATAAAAGCAATAAGTTACTTTCAGAAGATCTGGCATATTTACAAAAAGGCACTAAACATAAACAAGCATTAGTTAATTAGGAATAAATGAATCCATCTCCTAAAGAGGTACAACTGGCATGACCGAGAAGAAGGGCCTTCTCTGTGGTAACTCCCTCCATCTGGAACATCATCCCCACAGAAATTGGATTGCCCCCCACTTTGACACTCTTTTGCAAAGCCCTAAAGACCTGATTCCACCAACTGATTTGGGGAACCCAGAGTGGGATGGAGCCCATCAAATGGCTTATTTGATTATGTGTTGTTGCCAAGGGGATGTGGATTACTCTTTTTTATTCATTTATATTGGGCTTTTTATTGTTTGTAAGCTGCCCAGGGTCACTGAGAATGAGTGGGTGGCCATATATTTTTAATAAATAAATAAATAAATCCCAATAATTAACTCTCAATCCTGCTATCTGAGTATTTCTAGAAATTGTCATCATGTTTTCTTTTTCCAGATGCAGTTGATTGCTTCCAATCTTCAAACGATCAATATCCAAAGAAGGCTCAAAATCTTTGCATTCAAAAAGAAGTAACGTTCTTGTCTGTTATCACATGTAAAATCAAATGTATGCTTTGTTTATCAATCTTTTCTGGCATAATACCTAATAAAAAAGTTCAGGTTTAAAATCTACATGTTTTCCCAACATCTTTTCTAGCCAAGTACGTATGTTTGTCCAGTACCTCTTTGCTTTAACACATGTCCAGCATACATGATAATAAGTACCTGACTTATGTTTACATTTCCAACATCTATCTGACATATTTTTAAACATTTTTGCCAATCTTGCTGGTGGCAAGTGCCATCTATAAAACATTTTTTATAAATTTTCTTTATAAGAAGTTGACATTGTCAGTTTATAATTTCTTTCCCACAAGTTTTGCCATTTTTCTAATTCTATGTTATATCCAAAGTTCTTTGCCCATATCATTATTGTTTCTTTAACTTGTTCATCTTCCATTTTCAAACTCAATAAAAATGTATAGATTTACTTAATTAGTTTCTCATCAGAGATTAATAATGTCTGATCAAACAAGGTCTGTTCTTTATAAAATCCATACAGTTTAACATCTTTATCATATCTAACTTGCATTAATAAGTATGCCCACCATGATAGATCTACGCCCTGATTTTCCATCTCTTGCTTAGATTTTAAATTCCCTTCAGAATTTAGAATATCTCTATATGTCCATATTTTCTCAAAGTTAACTAAATTTGGTTGTATAAATGCTTCCATTGTTGAAAGCCATCCTGGAATTTTCAAATATATTTTACATTTTATTTTTTCCCATGTTAATAGTAATGCGTTTCTTCTATAGTGGTTTTGAAAGTACTTATGAATTTTATTTTTCCCATACCATAAGAAAGCATGCCAACCAAGTTGTAAATCATGTCCCTCCAAATATAACAACCTTTTGTTTCTGAGAGTTATCCATTCTTTTACCCATGTTAATACAGATGCTTGATAACATAAAACCCACTCTGGCAAGCCAAAACCTCCATTTTCCTTAGCTTCTCGTAGCATTTTCAATTTGATTCTAGCTTTCTTTCCTTGACAAATAAGTTTCAAAATTAAAAAAAAAAAATCTCTAGTTTTATAAGTATCATTTGAAATAGAAACAGTATTTTTGGTAATATATTCATTTTCACCGTAGCAATTCTTCCTAACATCGACAATTGCACGTTTTCCCATTTTTCCAGGTTCAATCTTATTTGGTTCAATAATTTTATATAGTTATCTTCTTTTATCATTGAACATCTTGCTGTTAAATATATTCCCAAGTATTTAACCTTTTTAACTATTTGTAGTTCTATTTTTTCTGACTTTTTTTTTGCTTATCTGTGAGATTTTTAACTATCACTTTAGTTTTTTCTCTGTTTATTTTCAGACCTGCTATGTCTCCATACTGTTCTATCTTTTCCAATAATTTAGGAATCATCTCTAAAGGTTCTTCTAAAATAAATACCTAGTCACCTGCAAATGCTTGCAGTTTATAAGTTTCACCTTTTATTTCTAGTCCTTTAATTTCTGTATCTTGTCTAATATTTCTGTTTAAAACTTCCAAAGTTAGGATAAATAACAATGGAGATAATGAACATCCTTGTCTTGTACCTTTTCTTCTCTCGAAATTCTCTGTGTAGTCTCCGTTCACAATCACGTTTGCTGTTTCTTTGTGGTATATTGTTTCAATCATATTTATAAAGTTTTGTCCAAAGTCCATTATTTTTAGTTATTGAGTCATAAATTGCCAGGAAACATTATCAAATGCCTTTTGAGCATCTAAAAATATTAGTGCCAATTGTTTCCCGGGATGCAGTTCATAGTATTCCAATATGTCCATTATAACTCTTAAGTTATTTTTTATTTGTCTCTTTGGTAAAATCCATTTTGATCTGGATGTATAAATTCAGTTAATTTTTTTTCAGTCTCTGTGCTATTATTGAAGTAAAAATTTTGTAGTTCACATTTAGTAATGATATCGGTCTGTAATTCTTTTATCTGAGTCAAATCTGAGTCTTCTTTTGGTATTAAATATTTGCTTCTGTCCATGTACTTTGACTCCTTCATGGATTACATGGCAAAGGGGCTTGCATAACTCAATGAAGCTATGAGCTATGCCATGCAGGGCCACCCAAGATGGACAGGTCATAGCAGAGAGTTCTGACAAAATGTGATCCACTGGAGAAGGAAATGGCAACCCACTCCAGTATCTTTGCCATGAAAACCCCATGGACAGTACTAAAAGGCAAAAAGATATGACGCTGGAAGATGAGCCCCTCAGGTCGGAAGGTGTCCAATATGCTACTGGGGAAGAGCAGGGGGCTAGTACTAGTAGTGCCAGAAAGAGTGAAGCGACTGGGCCAAAGCCTTCATAGTCAATAAAAGAGTAGGAAAAGCAATACTGGTATACAATCCCCAAAATGACAGAATGACCTCAGTGCGAATCCAAGGCAAACCATTCAATATCATAGTAGTCCAGGTCTATGCCCCAACCACTGGTGCTGAAGAGGATGAAATTGACCGGTTCTATGAATCCCTACAGCACCTTATAGAATCAACACCAAAAAATGATGTCCTTATCATCATGGGGGATTGGAATGCTAAAATAGGAAGCCAAAAGATAAACAGAATAACAGGCAAGTTTGGCCTTGGAGTACAAAATGAAGCAGGGCACAGGCTGATATAATTTTGTCAAGAGAATACGGTGGTCATAGCAAACACTCTTTTCCAACAACCCAAGAGATGGCTCTAAACATGGACATCACCAGATGGTCAACAGAGAAATCAGATTGACTATGTGCTCTGCAACCAAAGATGGAGAAGCTCTATACAGTCAGTAAAAGCAAGACCAGGAGCTCACTGTAGCTCAGATCATGAGCTTCTCATTGCAAAATTTAGGCTTAAATTGAAGAAAGTAGGGGAAAGCACTAGGCCACTCAGGTATGAACTAAATCATATCCATGATGAATATACAGTAGAGGTGATAAATCGATTTAAGGAATTAGATATGATAGACAGAGTGCCTGAAGAACTATGTATGAATGGAGGTTCACAACATTGTACAAGAGGTAGCAACTAAAACCATCCCAAAGAAAAAGAAATGCAAGAAAGCAAAATGGCTGTCTGAGGAAGCTTTGCAAATAGCTGAGGAAAGAAGGGAAGCTAAAGGCAAGAAAGAAAGAGAAAGATATACCCAATTGAATGCAGAATTCCAGAGAATAGCTAGAAAAGATAAGAATGCCTTCTTAAATGAACAGTGCAAAGAAATAGAAGAAAACAATAGAATAGGGAGGACCAGAGATCTCTTCAAGAAAATTGGAGATACGAAGGGAACGTTTCATGCAAAGATGGGCATGATAAAGGACCAAAATGGCAGGGACCTAACAGAGGCAGAAGAGATTAAGAAGACGTGGCAAAACTACACAGAAGAACTATACAAGAATGAGCTTAATGTCCCAGATAACCATGATGGGGTGGTCACTGACCTCGATCCAGACATCCTAGAATGTGAAGTGAAATGGGCCTTAGGAAAGCTGAGCAACAACAAAGCTAGTGGAGGTGACAGTATTCCAGCTGAGCTATTCAAAATCTTAAAAGACGATGCAGTAAAAGTGCTACACTCAATTTGCCAGCAAATTTGGAAAACTCAACAGTGATGGAAACATGATTGGAAAAGGTCAGTTTACATTCCAATTCCAAAGAAAGGCAATGCCAAAGAATGTTCAAACTATCGCACCATTGCACTCATTTCACATGCTAATAAAGTTATGCTTAAAATTCTACAAGCTATACTCCAGCAGTATGTGGATCGAGAACTACCAGAAGTACAGACAGGATTTCGAAGAGGCAGAGGAACTAGAGATCAAATTGCCAACATATGCTGGATCATAGAGAAAGCTAGGAAGTTCCAGAAAAACATCTACTTCTGCTTCATTGACTATGCTAAAGCCTTTGATTGTGTGGATCACAACAAATTGTGGCAAGTTCTTAAAGAGATGGGAGTAGCAGACCATCTTATTTGTCTCTTGAGAAACCTATATGCGGGTCAAGAAGCAACAGTGAGAACTGGACACGGAACCACTGATTGGTTCAAAATTGGGAAAGGAGTCCAGCAAGGCTGTATACTGTCACCCTGCCTATTTAACTTATATGCAGAGCACATCATGAGAAAGGCAGGGCTAGATGAATCAAAAGTTGGAATTAAGATTGCCGGGAGAAATATCAACAATCTAAGATATGCAGATGATACCACTCTAATGGCAGAAAATGAAGAGGAACTAAAGAGCCTCTTGATGCAGGTGAAGAAGGAGAGTGCAAAAGTTGGCTTGAAACTCAACATTAAGAAAACCAAAATCATGGCATCCGGCCCTCTCAATTCCTGGCAAATAGATGGGGAAGAAATGGAGGTAGTGACAGATTTTATTTTCCTGGGCTCCAAGATCACTGCAGATGGGGACTGCAGCCAAGAAATTAAAAGACACTTGCTCCTTGGGAGGAAAGCTATGGCAAATCTAGACAGCATACTAAAAAGCAGAGACATCACCTGCCAACAAAAGTACGTATAGTCAAGACCATGGTTTTCCCAGTTGCAATGTATGGCTGTGAAAGTTGGACCATAAGAAAGACTGAGCACCAAAGAATTGAGGCCTTTGAACTATGGTGCTGGAGAAGACTCCTGCGAGGCCCTTGGACTGCAAGGCATTCAAACCAGTCAGTCCTAGAAGAGATCAACCCCGACTGCTCTTTAGAAGGCCAGATTCTGAAGTTGAAACTCAAATACTTTGGTCACCTAATGAGAAGGAAGGACTCACTGGAGAAGAGCCTGATGCTGGGAAAGATTGAGGGCAATAGAAGAAGGGGACGACAGAGAATGAGGTGGCTGGATGGAGTCACTGAAGCAGTAGGCGTGAGCTTAAATGGACTCGAGAAGATGGTAGAGGACAGGAAGACCTGGAGGAACGTTGTCCATGGGGTTGCGATGGGTCAGACACGACTTCGCAGCTAACAACAACAATGTACTTAGAAGTTTAGCCTCCAACAAAAGTTCATTACACATATCTTTCAACGGTGCACTTAATGTATCTTGTAGGCATTTATATAACTCTGCTGGTAGCCCATCTGGTCCTGGGTTTTTTTTTTTCATTTTTTTGTCTTCTTAGAGCCTCTGTTAATTCCATCGTTGTTATTTTTCATTTAACATGATTTTAATTTTTTCTGAAATTTTTGGTAAATTATTTTTTTACAGATATTGAATCATTTTCTCCCATGGAATTTCTTCTATGTCATACAGTTTCTCATAGTATTCTTTAATTGTCTTTTTTATTTCTTCATTTTTAAATTGTAAACAGCCTTTTTCATCTACTAAATTATTTATCAGTTTTTTCTCCTTCTGTTTTCTAAGTTTATAGGCTAACCATCTTCCTGGTTTGTATGCATTTTAAAAAAAAGTTGTTTTGCTCTTTTAACTTGCTGTGCCAATTTTTCGTATTCCATTAAATTTAATTTATGTTTTATTATTTCCATTTGTTTTTTCAGTATTTTTTTTTGTGAATTTATTTGTAGTTCTAATTCTGTTTTTTTAAATTCTTCCCTTAATAGTATAAATTGTTGTCTTTTTTCTTTGTTTTTTTCCCCGCCATATATGTTATAGCTAAATATGCTTTGGCTGTATCCCATACATTTTGTAGTGTTGTATCTTCTTTTTTGTTTTCTTTAAAGAAGAACTCCATTTCTTTTGTTGCTAATTCTATAAATTATTTTTCTTTAATATAGATTGATTCAAAGTCCATCTTAGTTTTTTATGTATTCCTTTCCATGTTATTTTTAAAGGATTATGACCTGCCCATGTACTTAATTCTATCTCAATCTCCTGCATATCCATCCTTAATTCAGGTGTCATGCAAATCATATCAATTCTGGACCAAGATTTATGGCTATTCGAATAGAATGTATATTGTATTTTTTGGGGTTAGTTTCCCTCCAAATATCTTGTACCCCAATTTCCTCTATCATATTAAAAAAAGTCTTAGGTAATCTTTTTCTTCCACTTTTTGCTGTTTTGCTGCTTTTGTAGTCTAATGTCCCATCTACTGTTGTGTTAAAGTCTCCTATTAAACAAATGTTTTGGTATTCCATTTCTGTTATTTTTCTATGGAGATTTCAATAGATTTCAATCATTAGATGCTGGGGTTTGTTGAATCTGGAATCTGTACAATAAATCTAATCATCTTCATCATATCTAAACAATCTTTTATCAAATATATATGACACATAGTAAGGAGGAAAATTTATATTGGAAGTCTTTAACCAGGAAAGGACTAAAATGTTCTATCCAGTGACTCTAACTCTGATTCCCTTAGGGACAATTGCTACTAAGAGGGACAGTTAAAAACTTCCATAAATAACTTGATTGGTTTAGGATCTTTGTTCTCACAGAAATCCTAATATACAATATTTGTTTGCCCATAACATTGCATTCTGAAGAGCCAAAATTCACAATTTTTTCCCTTTGTTCTTCTGATTGGCAGATACTTTTCGAGTCATTTGTTGACCTAGACAATTAAGGCGCCCTAGGTCCGTGGTGGCGTCCCTAAGGGCACGTGCGCCATTGCCACAGACAGAGGGACACAGGGCCAGGCTTCTCCCCTCCCCCTCTCCATACATGCGGAGTCTGCAAGAGCTGGGCGGGGTGAGGGAACCTATAAAAGGAGCAGTTTTGGTGGGAGAGTAAGTGAGCGGCCTTTGGAAGCGACCAGTGGTGGGTTTCAAATCATTTAACAACTGGTTCTCTGCCTTGCCTTCCCTCCATCTTGGTCGGGTTGGGCTGATTGGGGGGTCAGTTGGGGTGGGGGCAGGAGGGTGGGGATCATCAGATCCCAGCTGGGGGAAGGCAAGGGGGTCTGGCTAGGGGGGCGGGAGGGCCTGGACACCTCCACGTAGGAAAGCCACCCTCCCTCTGGCTGAGCCTCTCATCCACACTGCGCTCACGTAGGATTGCATAGAAGGGGCACCAGGCAGGGGGCTGGGGGGCGGCTGCAATCAGAGCCACCATCTCCCTTCTGCAGTGCCATCTCCACCCACGCCGATGGGGCTCCGTGGCCAGTTCGCCATTATGCAGGACAGCCAGCATGTTGTGGCTGCTGATGGACACCGTCGGCCCCCATGCGCTCACTGGTCTCTGTGTGTGGGGGGTTATGGTGTCAGGCAGCAGATCCGGAACTGAAGCTGTGCCGACCATCCTCATGTTGGTGGGGGTGGCAGTGACAGGGGAAGGCGGGATCTGGCATATGCCCACCCTTTGCTGCTGCTGCCCCACATCGTCCCGCATGCGCCTCTCGGCCATGCGTGTGGGACAATGTGGGGTGTCAGTGAGGAGGGGTGGGCATATGTCACAGCTCACCTTTCCCTGCTGCTGACTCCACCAGCACGAGTATAGGCGGCACAGCTTCGCTTCCAGATCTGCTGCCAGCCGGGCTTGGTGATGCAGGGATCACTGCTGCTGCCTCCTACTTCCCTGTGTGGTTGGCCGGTCAAGGGGCTCGGAGCAGCAGGAGGAGCAGCTGCCGCCGCCGCCCCCATCAGAGCCACCATGTAGACAGGGCCCACACCAGGTGAGGGCTCCTTTCTGGCTGTCCCAGGGCCATCTCTGATGGGGCTGCCATGATGCAGGACAGCCAGCAGGCTGTGGCTGCTGACAGACACGGTCAGCTCTCATGCACTCGCTGGCCTCTGTGTGTGGGGGCCGATGGTGTCAGGCAGCAGCTGCTCCAGCCTCTGCCTCGCCTTGTCTTGCCCCATGGCAATTGGCACACCCGCCCTGCCTTGCCTCACCTCACCCTGCAGGACGAGCCTCCGGCCCACTGCCCCACCCGCCAGAGACCCCCTGGATCTTCCTCCACCCTACCTGGCCCCCGCAGGCATCCCTCCCCACAAGCATTATTGATGTGGCCACACCCACTGTGGCCACATCCACCCAGTCGGCCGTGACCACCACTGCCATGCCCACCCAGTTGGCCATGCCCATCTGGCACCCGGCGATAAATGAATGGGTGTTGGGTTGGAGTTTGGGTGCTCAGTCTCTAAAAGTTTCGCCATCACTGCCCTAGGTCATCAATGTAATTATTGCTTCTAACTGGGATATTCTATTTCATCAAAGTATAGGAATGCAAACTTGCAATGACTGCCAGAAGATTGTAAAAAAGCCCCATAATACTTTTTCTCCCTGATTTCCATTTGTTCAAATATGGATTTGGAAAAGAAAATGCAGGTAATCCTTGCTCACTGATGATAATTGGGCAGAGACTTTTTTGCTAAGTGACCTGCTCAATGTCATGTCACAGCAGTTCTGGAAGTCCCAGTTGCCATTGTTCGAGAGATTCTGTGCAGTCACAGGATCCTTTCTTTACTTACTTACTTAGACATATACATTACTCCATAGTGCTTTACAGTACTGTCTGAGGATTTACAAACATCAGCATACTGCCCCCAACAATCTGGGTCCCCCAGAAGGATGGGATATTGCATGTTTTAATTGACATGGGGAAAGGCATAGGGTCAAGTTACTATGGAACATGTTTTAGCCCACTACATTGCCTGTCCCACCAGGTCAGGCAGTGAAAGTATATTGCAGACCTCATCAGTCAAATAGCAATAGCACTTAGACATATACATCACTCCATAGTGCTTTACAGTACTGTCTGAGTGATTTGCAAACATCAGCATATTGCCCCCAACAATCTGGGTCCCCATTTTACCAACCTCAGAAGGATGGAAGGCTGAGTCAACCTTGAGCAGGTCAGGATTGAACTCCTGGCAGTTGGCAGAGTTAGCCTGCAATACTGCATTCTAACACTGTGCTATTTCAAAAAAAAGTTATTTTCTATTCAGTGTCTCTGGAAGGAGTCATGGTTATCTCTCCTATAATTACCAAAAGAACCACTTTATTAATTAAATTCCTTCTGAAATCTCTATGGAGCTTCAGGGAACATAGCATAACAATGAAATATGATTGAAGGGAGCAAATAACGTTTCTTGTCCATTCATGGATGGGATGAAAAAGACAGAGCTGTAATAATCCACTTCTTCAAACTCCACATTCTAAGTTCAAATCAAGCAAGTAAAAGAAGCTATTGCACTTCAATGAGGCTTATATTTTTCAGAAAGAATTTCAGCTTTCTTGTAAAATATGTTACTGTTCATGTCACTGATGATATTACTGCCAGATGTGGTATGCCATATTCCTGCTACTGCTAGCTGTGTGGTGGGCAAGCCTAATCTTCTTAAGCATAATTATTATCATAAAGGAGATCTCATCATTGCTGGCATTATTTCTCAGTTCTACATGTTTTCTGATGCAGTGGATTTTAGAAGGCATCCATCTGAAGAACTAGTTGATGACCTCATGTATACTGCTCTTAAGCGTAACATATAATAAAACAGATACTATCATGACTTGAATGTTTAACTTTATTTAAAGAGGGAATGTCCAACTGATGGAAATCCTACCTTCCAATTGCATTACAGTAATAGTTATCATATATAAGTGCATTATAGTATAGTATCATCAATATCATTAATAACAATAACATTCAGTATTTCTTGTTGATTGATCCAACCTTCTTGCGTGTATTTAGATGCCCAAATGTACTTCCTGTCTTAAACAAATATAAAGCAAAACCTATAATGTCAAGTGACTAAACTAATTCCTTTTATTTCTAGAAACGATGAAAATCTATGGTTCACTTTATAATTTATATACTGTAGAATGAATCCCCAATAATGCATTCCTGATCACTCTTTGCAATTAATGAAAAATCAGTGTTTTGGTTCTGAATTCCTTTTCATGGATATTAAAGAAAATATAGCTCTGAGTGCATTTTGGTTTCAAGTTTTAGAAGGTCCTTTAAACTGTGCAGAGGATAAATTATTTCTTGAACCTGTTTAAAGTAGCCACATTTTCCCCCCAGGATTGCATATCTGCTTTCTGCAGTTGTGATCCTGGCAAACTGTGCAGTGGCTTTACAATTACATATTTACAGAAAAAAAAGCGAAGAAAGAAGATGTAGAAAGTAGTACTAGAAATAGGTCTAATAACACAAGCAAAATGTAATACCAGTCATGAATATTCCATTTGGTAATTCATCCATTTTCTAGTGAAAGATGTTTGTTCTTTCTCATAGAAAATATATATTTCATGGTTTAGGCTGAATTAAAATATATTCGAAAGAAGAAAACTCAGTTCCAGATGCTACAAAAAAGATCATATTGGTTTTCATGCTAAAATTTTATGCATGCATAATTCTCATTGCAGGTTTTTTCTTCAGAACTACCAACACACCCTGGCTTTGATGTTTGCAGTAAATGAGATTAATGAAAACCCTCAGCTCTTATTCAACATGACTCTGGGCATTCGCATCACTAACAGCAATTTCATGGCAAAATGGACCTATTTTGCTTCACTGGAGCTACTGTCCACACAGGGCAAATTCATCCCTAATTATAAGTGTGATATCCAGGAGAAGACAATATCTGTTATAGCAGGACCTAATGCAAACATCTGTCCATTTATGCCAAATATTCTGAATGTATACAAGATGCCACAAGTAAGAATTACTTATGAATAAATGCCTTTTTTCACAATGTCTAATATACATGCTTGGTTAACTTTTTATTAAGTTTCCCTTTTTGTTAGGTTTGATGATGTCAAACCACCTATAGAGCTGTATTACTATTATCCTTCTCATTTTTTCTATTACCTATTTCCTTAGCTTTTTATGTCTATAACTTTGTTGTTTGTATTTCATGATTTATGTTGATTGCTTTTATTTCTAATCTATTACGAGTTATGTTGATTATTTAGCATCCTATGACTATCATTCAATGTTGTATATTATGATTTATGATTATTGCATTTGATGATTATGAACATGATTTATTGTTTGTTGCTTGTATGAACACTGAGAGCTTATGCACTGGAGACAAATTGCTTGTGTGTCCAATCACACTTTGCCAATAAAGAATGCTATTCTATGATCTTTTCTGATTTGAATTTTGCATACAAATTGACCATCTGAGCAAAATAAAACAAATCACATAATGTCATATCATATCATATCATCATACCTTGGACAGTAAGAAGAAGATGTATTAGCAAAATGTGAATTAAAATAAATCTAGAAAGAGAGCAGAGAATGATTAGGGGACTGGAGGTTAAAACATACAAAGAACAGTTGCAGGAATTGGGTATGAATGAAAAAGACTAAGGGTGACTTGATAGAAGTTTTCCAATATCTAAGGTGCTGCCACAACAAAGAGGGGGTCAACCTATTCTCCAAAACATATGAAGGCAGGACAAGAAGCAATGGATGGAAAGTAATCAAGGAGCGAACCAACCTAGAATGAAGGAGAAATTTCCTGACAGAACAATTAATCAGTGGAACGACTTGCTTCCAGAAGTTGTGGGTGCTCCATCCCTGGAATCTTTTAAGAAGAGACTGGACAGTCACTTGTCTAGAATGGATGGTCTTCCTGCCTGAGCAGGGGGTTGGACTAGAAAACCTCCAAGGTCCCTTCCAACTGTATTATTCTGTTATCCTGTAAAGTTCAGGAATTACTCAATCAATAGATTGTTAAATCTATGGCATTCAAATATTAAATTAAAGGAAAAACTGGTTTCTTTCTAGATTACATTTTTCTTGAAGTTTGTGAGGAACACAGTCTGAATCATAGACTCTAATACCCAACTATTTTAAATCATTTTTCCCTAGCTTCTATATGGATCTGCTCCAATGATAGACAATCGCGAACATACAGTTTTCTTTCATCGTTTTTTCCCAAATGAGGAGCTTCAGACTAAGGGGATTCTTCAGCTGCTGTTGCATTTAAAGTGGATATGGATAGGGCTGATTTCCCAACGTGATGAGAGTGGACAGAGGTTTGTACGGAATGCCCTTACACTGTTTGTCCAGAAAGGTATTTGCTTTGACTTCATGCAAGAGTTGCCTAAAGAAACTTTTTCTAATGACATTCAATGTGTATTTAATTATCTTATTGACATGTACAAGGTTGTCATGAAGAGCACTGCCAATATTGTGATCCTCTACTGTGAAAACCACATCATTGGCGTTTTCAGAATATTTCCCTATCTTTCAGAATATGAGGATATACCAGTAAAGAGAAAAGACAAAATTTGGATCATGCCAGCCCAGATGGAGTTCACATCAGTCCCTTTACAAAAAATACGGCCTTTGGACTTTATTCATGGTGCCATATCTTTTGCAGTTTCTTCCAAGGAGGTGACTGGGTTCAAACCATTCTTGCAGATGAGAAGCCCTACTTCAGAAGAAGAAGATCATTTAACAAGATTGTTCTGGGAGCAGGCATTTGACTGTTTTTTCTTTAAAGATAAGTTAGATGAGGACGCTGGAGTGCTGTGCACCGGAGAAGAGAAGTTGGAGAGTCTTCCTAATTCTGTGTTTGAGACCACCATGACTGGGCAGAGTTACAGCATTTATAATGCAATCTATGCTGTGGCACATGCCTTGAAAGCCATGTTTTCATCCAAATACAAACACAGAGCAAGGGCGGACCATGGAAGCCTAATGATTATCAAGGAAGAAACATGGCAGGTAATAATAAAAGAAATCACAATGACAAATTGATCAAGCCTCTCTGATGCCATCAGGTGTTTTTATAACTGCAAAACGTGCACATTTCAGGTTCACTATCTACATAGTTTACACAAATTCATGGTTTATGTTTCATGACAACAGTGTGTAGGATCTATGTAAAAAAAAAAGATCCAATTCAAAAAATTTGACTAAATCAAGCTTCATAATTCAGTTTGAAATTTTGTCAAACCATTTTATTTGGTGATAATATGTTTATTAATAGTATGGTTCACTTGCACAGTAGTATTAGGAACTTCTAAATGGTAGTTGTGTACATTTAATGTGGATATTTATTTCTCCAGATCAATTGCATTTATTTATTGAATTTATATGGCCGCCCATCTCACATATGTAACACTGGACACCATGCACAGTTAAAACACAAAGCTAAAGAATCAACATAATTCAAACACAAACATTTGTGTTTGATTTGCTTCCATTTAGCTCCATCCTTACCTGAGAACAGTCTTATTTAACAACAGTGTTGGGGAAACAGTTTTCTTTAATGAAAAGGGGGAATTGGGAGCTGGATTTGATATCATCAACTGGATCACATTCCCAAACAAAACTTTTCTTAAAGTCAAAGTTGGAAAGGTAGACCCATTGACTTCTCCAGAAGAGTCTTTCATGATTTCTGAAGAAAACATCATCTGGCCGACCATGTTCAATCAGGTATTTCCTACTGTCTAAAATCCTCCTCCCTACCTTTTTCAAAAATCACTTTTATCATTTGAGTGACTCATTAGTAATAAAATTAAGGCAATAAAATATGATGAAAAATGAAAGAGCAGAGATCAGATTACACAGGGCTTCCGTTATTAAACTTGTCTTTCCAGAAATCTATGGGCATTCCTGAATGTACGCAATTACCAGCTGTCATTTTCAGGTTGTCCTACATAGGAAACCATCTTTGAGTTATAAAAGCTGGAAATTATTTAATAATATGCTGAGATACTGTACTGGTTGAAATATCTTATTCCTGTCCATTGCTACCTTATAATTTTATTATATTCTAATGGCACATTGTCTAAGACATATTTTAAAATCCCAGCTATTTTCTTTAGTTTTCTAAATTTAACCTGCAACTTTGTCACCATTAAAACATGGTCTATTTCATAATTTCCAGAAGACTGACTAGATGCAATTGGAACTCTTTATCCCATGAGTAAATTCTCTGTAGTATTTATTTTCAGGACCTATTTTGAAGAAAGGACTGGACTCAATGAAAATGGACTCAATGAAAATGCAGATAATTCCAAAGTTTAATTTCACCTACAAAGTGTGGGATAATTACCAATCAGATTCAACTCAAAGGTGCTTTTCAAAGGCAACTGGACTTTTTTTTCTTGAAAAAGTTTTGCTTCTCATCCAAGAAGCTTCTTCATTTCTCAAGGAATTGAATGTTTCTCAAACATTTTCAAGGAAAAAACCAAGAAAGTTGGTTGCCTTTTGAAAAGCACCTTTGGAACAATGATGACCTGGATGATTGAGAATCCTCATAGATATTTACCGATCAGATTGACCAAAATGGAATTTGAGGGGAGTCCAGTTTGAACAATTAAGCCTTCAGGAAACCTCTCCATTTTTGTGAAAACATGGAAATACATAGGAAATACATAGGAAATACATGGTTCCATGAGGACATATAGATAATGTCACATTATTATGGTGGCATTCATTAAATGTGCCTATCTAATAATACATTGAATTGAATCCCATATATAGAATTTCTCCAAAAGCTATGCAGATTTGTCAGAATATCATATACACAGTGAAATATGAGTGTATAAAATACAACTATTGAACTCCCTCCTGGTTTCATTTCTGAATAGGCATTACCACTTTCTGTATGCAATGAAAATTGTTATCCAGGCTACCTCAAGAAAAAAATAGACGAGAAGCCTTTTTGCTGCTATGATTGTCTTCCTTGTGCAAAGGGGAAAATTTCAAACAGATTAGGTAAGATGTGCCATGTATATAATTCAGAAGACTTATTAATTCTCACCAGCAATATTGTATACCTATCTGTGTTTAATCTGCACGGTATTGTTCTCAAATGTAATCAGTCATTCAGAATTTGGAGTATTGGCCTCATTGAAGCAAGGTAACCTCGGTACTAGATGAGATGTGTTTGAATATTAGTAGCTCAGGTTGGTAGTTGAGCTGTTAGTTTGACCTTCAAGTTTGGCGATTTGGCTGCATATGTTTCATCTCCATTCGGGGAGATATCTTTGAATTGTGCTCGTGTGTCAGAGCACTGACCTTGAAATTGGTTTGGGTGTTATTTGTCCAGATGTTTCTGAGTCATGGTCAGGATTCGGGCTGTTTGACTGACTGGTTTGTTGTTGTGAATTGAATATGATGCTATGTTAGTATAAAGAAGCAAGAAAATGAGTTGTCCATGCTGGAGAGAAGCAGGCACATATATAGATATGAAATATAAATATTGGTCCTTCTGCTGGTCTGATAATGAACTACAATCTTCATGGATCTTTAACCCTTATAAATAACTGGAATTCTTACTAAAACATTTGTCACATGAAAGTGAAGAATATTCAAAATATAAAAGCTTTTGAATTAAGAGAAATTTCTCCAAAAATTAGATTATCTCTTTTTAAATGTAGAGAAGTCACTTATTAAGAAGAAAAGTGATAGATTTTGACTCATTTTCCATAAAATACATCAGTCGTTAAGTAAAATGTTCAACCAGATGAGCTCAAAAAGAAGTATCACAGCGTTTCTCTGGAAAATAAGCTAGGAAACTCTGACCTATTACAAAATTTTCTGTTGCACGATCCTTCCATCTTCCAACATGACACTGAGATTGATACAAACAACACTCTTGGTGTCTATTTGACCAAACATATACAGGGTACTTTTCTGCATGTGGATGGTCCCATTCTTAATTTGTAATACTGTAATACAAATAAAATGGACATAATTAACTAGAAATAAATGGAGTTGCTTTCATAGCTTCTATGGGCCACAATGTTCTCTTTGAGGAGTCCTTGGTGCTCTCTGAGCTTGGTTGTTTTCTTGCAGATATTTGACTACCCAAACTAGGTAACATCATCAGTGCAACATTAATGATATTGACTAGCACTGACGATGTTACCAAGTCTGATTATGAAATGTCTGCAAGAAAACAACTGATCTCAGATAGCACCAAAGTTTCCTCATTTCAACTCTGAGTTATAAATTTCCTTATTATGACTGTAATCCCTTAATTCGGAGTAGAGTCAGGGCAACTGGATGGAACTGAGCATTTACTGGCTGGATGCCTTTCCTGACACCATGTGGAGTTGGCAGCAGATATTTTTTCTTTGCACCCTAAGAGAGAAACATCTGCCGCTATTGAATTGTCAACCTCCCAAGTGGGATACAAGCATCTTAACCACTAGGCCACGATGCAGCTCTTAAATTCTGATCAGTAAATAGTCCTTTAATGTTTTCTTTTGCAGATGCAGTTGACTGTTTCCAATGTCCAGAAGGTCAATATCCAAACGAAGCTCACAATCTTTGCATTGAAAAACATATAACTTTCTTGTCTTATGAAGAACCTTTGGGAATCACTTTGGCCACTGTAGCTGTCTTCTTTTTCGTAACTTCAGCTTTGGTGCTGAGGATCTTCATTAAAGAGTGGGAAACCCCCATAGTCAAAGCCAACAACAGGAATCTCACCTGTACTCTTCTCATTGCTCTCCAGCTATCTTTCCTCTGCAGTTTTCTTTTCATTGGACAACCTCATCAAGTGAAATGTCTCATGCGACAACCTGCATTTGGCATCATCTTCTCTGTAGCCATTTCTTGCATTTTGGGTAAAACAACCATAGTGGTTCTTGCTTTCATGGCCACCAAACCAGGATCCCAAATAAAGAAATGGGTGGGGAAAAGGCTTGCCAACTCCATTGTCCTTTCTTGCTCTCTGATACAAGTCACAATTTGTGTTGCATGGCTGGCAATTTCTCCCCCATTTCCACATTCAGACACGCACTCCATGGCTGAAGAAATTGTACTAGAATGTAATGAAGGATCAGCCATCATGTTTTATACTGTTCTTGGCTTTATGGGGTTCTTAACTGCTATCAGTTTCACGGTAGCCTTCCTAGCTAGGAATTTACCTGACAGCTTCAATGAAGCCAAATTCATTACCTTCAGCATGCTGGTATTTTGCAGCGTTTGGGTAACATTTGTTCCTACCTATCTGAGCACCAAGGGAAAGTACATGGTGGTGGTGGAGATCTTCTCTATTCTGGCTTCAGCAATGGGATTGCTTGGCTGTATCTTTTTCCCAAAATGCTATATTATTCTTCTGAGACCTGATTTAAACAGAAAGGACAAACTTATTAAAAAAAACTGAATTATGTTTCTGAACCTTATACTGTAAACTCTCCTCACTCTTGTGTTTCCTTTTTCTGCTAGTCTTTGCAGTTTGGGAAAACTGAGACAGATGCACAAATGCACAAAATAAATATTTGTCTAATGTTGGAATGTGCCTAGGTTTATAACCATATCAACAAATAACGTACAATTTCTTCACATGGCAATTGTGCCCAGCATTTTGCTTGCCATTTGCTCAGATTTGTTGTAGTATTGGATCATGGGTAATGCTTTGAAGGAGGCTTAAGTATAAGATGATAGTTACCAAAATCCAATTCAGAGCTCTTAAGAAGCTAAGTCCTTATTGGATTTTGATAGTAGTTTCCAACTTTCTTTTGGAGGGTAGGTTATTGAGTAAATAGTGTAGATTCACTGTCAGAGCAGTCTAGGTGCATGGATGCATGGATAGTAAAGGCCAAGTTCATCCTTTGGACATGCTAATAGATGAACTTTGGTTTTATGGAAGTAATCCTCTCCACCTAGTCTTTCTGGACCCTCAGTAATACTTAATATAACTAATAGAATAGATATTTCAGAGACATTAAGCATAAGGCAATGATGTTGCATTTATCTTCCTATTACCATCCTTTGATTTTTGATTTTTTTTTTACTTTCTTTTCTGGACCTAAAAATAGGAAGCCAGATGAAGGATAAGCTATTGCATTCTCCAATATTCAGAACCAATCAGACAAAATATAACCTCATTATTATCGTGTAATAATCTCCATTTTTAGATATTGGTTGAAAATCTGTTGACTCTAGATGACTGCCTGGACATGTCTCTGCAGTTTTCTTGGCAAGATTTTCCAGAAGTAGCTTGCCATTTCTTGCTTCCTAGGACTGAGAGACAGTGGCTGCCCCAGTTGGCTTTCATGGCTAAGGCAGAACTAGAATTCATGGTATCCTGGTTTCTAGCCTGGTGCTTTAACCACACTAAGGAACTGGCTCTTTATCTATCTTTAATGACTTCCAAGACAAGGATCAATGCCAAAATATAACCTCATTTTGAAATGATGAAGACATGATGGCTTTAGCCAACACTCCCCACTCCAGATAGGAACAAAACTGGAGCAGCAGCAGAAGTTGGAAGAATGCTACCCCTTCACTTACAGCTGGATCAGTAGTAAGGAGTCCAAGAGAATTCTCAGCTGAGAGATTCTCAAACTCTCAAAGGGAAGGTTATCTCACCCCAGCTTAATACTGCAGCTGAATGGATAAATAGGAAGCCAGATTTTCTTGGATTTATCCTCAGTTCTCTTCATTGTATCCGGCTTCTCATAGGCTTTAGATCCTGGGTCATAAGGTAGACTTTTATTTGGCATAAAAGTCAGCTGAATAACATTGATAGCAATAGTAATAGCACTTAGACCTACATACTGCTCCACAGTCCTTTACAGCACTCTCTGAGCAGTTTACAAGGTCAGCATATTGTCCCCAACAATCTGGGTCCTTATTTTACTAACTGCAGAAGGACGGAAGGCTGAGTCAACCCTGAGCCAGTCAGGATTGAATGCCTGGCAGTGGGCAGTGTTACCCTTCAATACTGCTTTCTTATCGGCCAGCTGGTCCAACATGCCTGTGGAGTGCAGCCATAAAGTTTCTCAATTCGGGTGCATTGCAGTTGTAAAGGGTCATGATCTAGTCAGCTGCTCCACCTTCCAGAGCCAGGGTGACCACACAAACCTTCTCGACATCGGTAGGCAGTGTTCTCCTATAGATTTGCATGTAAGTGAACACTTATGCTAGGAAACACCCCAGTCGCTTCGGGTCTCCATTAAACTTCACTCCGATTGGAAGTGGTTTCACCTCGGCTGGCTGAGATGGTCTGCCTCTGGCTCCTTGAGACAGATGGCCCCGCCGCTGTGCTGCCTCCTGGGCTCCAGCTGCTGCCGTCTCTCTGACCTCCGATTCTTCCTCCTCCTATTCCCTCTCTGATTCTTCTTCCAACTCACGGCTTTCCTTCAGCTGCATCTTAAATTCATCAAGGGTCTTTTTCACATACTCCATTACAGCTTCCATTGCCCCCAATTTCAGTTCTTTCTTTTCTCCGTCTTTGTCAGGAGGGGCAGGCTCTGGATTTTTCTTCTTTGCTTTTTTCTCTCCTCCGCCTCAAGTAAGAGTGACTTTCGCGGCTTTCTCCTCCCATCCTTCCTTCTTACTGACCCTGAGTGACCATCTGGCTCAATCTTCTTCGCCAGAAGGTCCGGCCTCTTCCAGGTCCCTAGAGAGGCTTTCATCAGCTTTTAGGCAAAGGAGATCTTTGGACCATTTCTCTGCCTGGAACTCCTCCATGTAGAAATAGTTGGTGACTCACCTGGTAGGGCAGCAGCTTCTCTGAGTTGAGTACTATGCAGATCTCGCCTTATGTAAGGACCCACTGCAACTAACCACCCAAGAAAGCAGAACTCTTGAAACAGGCATTGTCTCAAAAGGATACTTTTATTAGGGGTCAGTGACAGTAGGGAAGTCAAGGCGAGATCTGGGGAAAATCCTGCGCAAACGGTATAGTTAAATTAGCAATATTCCTCCTCCCACCAAAGTCATAATGTCCATTTGAATTTCAGCCAATCCACAGGTTGTATGATGTGCAGGTAACTGGCACAGTTGGTGTGCATCTCAAGGTCTTTTCCAGCTTTCGTTTCTCTGTAACCATCTCCCTGATAAAGGGGACTCATTCCTTTCTCAAGGATACAGACAGGAGAGGGAAAGTAGAAAGCGAACGTTCCCCCTCCCCCCAGAGAAATGGCAGCCCCCAAAAGTAGGATATATACAGTATGCAAGGGAAAACACAGAAGCTTTGGGGACCTGTCACAGCTCTTCTGGAACTTGTCGTTCACATAGGCAAATGATGCTATCTTCCTGTGTCCAATTCTTAGTTTTCCTTTCTTTGGTTTTGATTCTAACTCTCATTCCCTGTAACATTTCCATTCATTTACTATAATTGCTTTTAAACATAAGGAGATATTGGGACGCCCATACCCTAAATTTATTATTTATATATATATTCCACACCTAAATATAATTTCTTTGAAAGAAAACTTACAAGTTAGAGTAAATCCTGCTTTCATTTCTTGACAGGTTCAACCTCTTTCTTTATGCAGTGACAACTGTTATTCAGGGACCAGGAAGATGAAAATAGAGGAGAAGCCTTTTTGTTGTTATGATTGCTTTCCATGTGCAAAAGGGAAAATTTCAAACCAGATGGGTAAAAGTTGTCTTGTGCAAGACTATTCAGTCTTCTTAACTGTGATTCAAAATGCTAATATTTAAACCTCCTCCTTCTTCTTCTTCTGCCATATCCATTATCGGACGTTGGCGATCACATTGGCGATCCTGTTTTTATCAGCAGCTGCACGAAAAAGTGCTGCTGAGTTTTGTCCAAACCAGTCCTTTAGATTTTGAAGCCATGATGTTCTTCTTCTGCCTGGACCTCGTTTGCCTTCAATCTTTCCTTGGTGGATTAAATGGAGTATGCCGTATTTTTCTGGGTGTCGCATCACATATCCAAAATATTCTAACTTTCGTTTTTTAATTGTTTTGATGATTTCCCTTGGCTTTCCCAGGCAGCTTATCACCTCCTCATTTCTGATTTTGTCAACCCAGCTTATACGTAACAGCCGCCTGTAAATCCACATTTCAAATGCTTCTAGTCTCTTCAGGTGGCCTTTTGTCAGAGACCAACTCTCTACTCCATAGAGCAGGATAGAAAAAATATAGCATCTGACAAGTCTGATTTTCAGTCTTAGGCTTATGTCGTGACTGCAGAAGACCTTTCTCATTTTAAAGAATGCTGTATGAGCTTTCTCTATCCTTGTCTTTACTTCAGCGGTCATGTCCCAGCTTTCATGTAAATTAGAACCGAGGTGTGTGATCCTTTCAACTTTTTCTAGTGGTGTTCCTTCTGAATTTACTGGTGGTAAGTTAATGGGTTGTTTGCTGACGACCATGATCTTGGTTAAACCTCCTACAACTGGCTAATTTGGTGACCAAATCAATGATATTGCTATACACATACTAAAAGTGAAAAGATATTTCAGAGCATACAAAAATAAATATACAATTTTGTTTGTTCTAGATTTTTCCAAATTATGACTTCTGATTAATGCTGAAACTTTCTTTTGTAAGATGACAGATCTTGTGTTGATATGTGTGTGTAAAAGAGGAAAAGGGTAAAACTGGGATCCATTTGCTGATTTTAGGAACTTAATTCCTAAAATAAAATACCATGAAATACACATTTTCTCCCTCCTTCAAAAATTAAGCCATTTTTGTTTTTCATTATGTTCAGAAAATATATGAATGATAAAAGATTGTTAGTCAAATCATTATTAGATTTTATAATAAGATAGTTCTTAACAACAAAGCAACAAGTAACTTTCAGAAGATCTGGCATATTTACAAAAAGACACTAAATATAAACAAGCATAGTTAATTAGGAATAAATGAATCCATCTCCTAAAGAGTTACATCTAGCAGGACCGAGAAGAAGGGCCTTCTCTGTGATAACTCCCTCCCTCTGGAACATCATCCCCACAGAAATTGGATTGCCCCCCACTTTGACACTCTTTTGCAAAGCCCTAAAGACCTGATTCCACCAACTGATTTGGGGAACCCAGAGTGGGATGGAGCCCATCAAATGGCTCATTTGATTATGTGTTGTTGCCAAGGGGATGTGGATTACTATTTTTTATTCATTTATATTGGGCTTTTTATTATTTGTAAGCTGCCCAGAGTCACTGAGAATGAGTGGGTGGCCATATATTTTTAAAAAATAAATAAATAAATCCCAATAATTAACTCTCAATCCTGCTATCTGAGTATTTCTAGAAATTGTCATCATGATTTCTTTTTCCAGATGCAGTTGATTGCTTCCAATCTTCAAACGATCAATATCCAAAGAAGGCTCAAAATCTTTGCATTCAAAAAGAAGTAACGTTCTTGTCTTACAATGAGCCACTGGGAGTCACCTTGACCACTGTTAGTCTGTCCTTTTCTGTCATCAAATTTTGGTGCTGGGAATCTTCATTAAAAAAAACGAGACACTCTGGTCGTCAAAGCCAACAACAGGAACCTCATTTCCACTCTTCTCATTGCCCTTCTGCTCTCCTTCCTTTGCACTTTCCTTTTCGTTGGGCAACCTGATCAAGTGAAATATGTCATGCAACAAACTACCTTCAGCATAATTTTCTCTATAGCCCTTTCCTCTATTTTGGGTAAAACAACCATAGTTGTTCTTGCTGTCATGGCCACCAAGCCAGATTCAAAAATGAGGAAATGGGTGGGGAAAAAGATGGCTATTTCTGTTGTCCTTTCTTGTTCCCTGTCCCAATTTGTGATCTGCTTAGTGTGGCTGGCACTTTCTCCCTCATTCCCAGATTCTGACATGCACTCCAAGGCTGAGGAAATTGTCTTACAATGTAATGAAGGTTCAACCACTATGGTTTTTGTTTTTTTTGTGTAAAATTTTTATTATTATTTTTATTATTATTCAACAATTTGTCTGGGTTTATCATTCACTAATACAAATTTAATTCCTAATCCTTTATTCTTTTTCCAGACATTGATAAAATAAATCCCAAGTCTGCACATTCTAGTATTTTTTTAATTATTTCTTATTCTGATGGTATTTCTTCATTTTTCCAATATTGTGCGAATATGATTCTTGCCGCTGTTATCACATGTAATATCAAATGTATACTTTGTTTATCAATCTTTTCTGGCATAATACCTAATTTAAAAAGTGCAGGTTTAAAATCTACATGTTTTCCCAACATCTTTTCTAGCCAAGTATGTATTTTTGTCCAGTATCTCTTTGCTTTAACATATGTCCACCATACATGATAATAAGTACCTGACTTATGTTTACATTTCCAACATCTATCTGACGTATTTTTAAACATTTTTGCCAATCTTGCTGGTGGCAAGGGCCATCTATAAAACATTTTATATAAATTTTCTTTATAAGAAGTTGACATCAGTTTATAATTTCTTTCCCACAAGTTTTGCCATTTTTCTAATTCTATGTTATATCCAAAGTTCTTTGCCCATATTATTATTGTTTCTTTAACTTGTTCATCTTCCATTTTCAAACTCAATAAAAATATATAGATTTACTTAATTAGTTTCTCATCAGAGATTAATAATGTCTGATCAAACAAGGTCTGTTCTTTATAAAATCTATACAGTTTAACATCTTTATCATATCTAACTTGCATTAATAAGTATGCCCACCATGATAGATCTACACCCTGATTTTCCATCTCTTGCTTAGATTTTAAATTCCCTTCAGAATTTAGAATATCTCTATATGTCCATATTTTCTCAAAGTTAACTAAATTTGGTTGTATAAATGCTTCCATTGTTGAAAGCCATCCTGGAATTTTCAAATATATTTTACATTTTATTTTTTCCCATGTTAATAGTAATGCGTTTCTTATATAGTGGTTTTGAAAGTACTTATGAATTTTATTTTTCCCATACCATAAGAAAGCATGCCAACCAAGTTGTAAATCATGTCCCTCCAAATATAACAACCTTTTGTTTCTGAGAGTTATCCATTCTTTTACCCATGTTAATACAGATGCTTGATAACATAAAACCCACTCTGGCAAGCCAAAACCTCCATTTTCCTTAGCTTCTCGTAGCATTTTCAATTTGATTCTAGCTTTCTTTCCTTGACAAATAAGTTTCAAAATTCAAAAAAAAAAATCTCTAGTTTTATAGGTATCATTTGAAATAGAAACAGTATTTTTGGTAATATATTCATTTTCATCGTAGCAATTCTTTCTAACATCAACAATTGCATTTTTTTCCATTTTTCCAGGTTCAATCTTATTTGGTTCAATAATTTTATATAGTTATCTTCTTTTATCATTGAACATCTTGCTGTTAAATATATTCCCAAGTATTTAACCTTTTTAACTATTTGTAGTTCTATTTTTTCTGACTTTTGTTTGCTTATCTGTGAGATTTTTAACTATCGTTTTAGTTTTTTCTCTGTTTATTTTCAGACCTGCTATGTCTCCATACTGTTCTATCTTTTCCAATAATTTAGGAATCATCTCTAAAGGTTCTTCTAAAATAAATACCAAATCATCTGCAAATGCTTGCAGTTTATAAGTTTCACCTTTTATTTCTAGTCCTTTAATTTCTGTATCTTGTCTAATATTTCTGTTTAAAACTTCCAAAGTTAGGATAAATAACAATGGAGATAATGAACATCCTTGTCTTGTACCTTTTCTTATCTCGAAATTCTCTGTGTAGTCTCCGTTCACAATCACATTTGCTGTTTGTTTGTGGTATATTGTTTCAATCATTTTTATAAAGTTTTGTCCAAAGTCCATTATTTTTACTTATTGAGTCATAAATTGCCAGGAAACATTATCAAATGCCTTTTGAGCATCTAAAAATATTAGTGCCAATTGTTTCCCTGGATGCAGTTCATAGTATTCCAATATGTCCATTATAACTCTTAGGTTATTTTTGATTTGTGTCTTTGGTAAACATCCATTTTGATCTGGTTGTATAAATTCAGTTAATTTTTTTTCAGTCTCTGTGCTATTATTGAAGTCAAAATTTTGTAGTCCACATTTAGTAATGATATCGGTCTGTAATTCTTTTATCTGAGTCAAATCTGAGTCTTCTTTTGGTATTAAAGTAATATTTGCTTCTGTCCATGTACTTGGAAGTTTAGCCTCCAACAAAAGTTCATTACACATATCTTTCAATGGTGCACTTAGTGTATCTTGTAGGCATTTATATAACTCTGCTGGTAGCCCATCTGGTCCTGGCGTTGTTGTTGTTTTTTTCATTTTTTTTGTCTTCTTACAGACTCTGTTAATTCCATCATTGTTATTTTTTCATTTAACATAATTTTAAAATTTTCTGAAATTTTTGGTAACTTATTTTTTTACAGATATTGAATCATTTTCTCCCATGGAATTTCTTCTATGTCATACAGTTTCTCATAGTATTCTTTAATTGTCTTTTTTATTTCTTCATTTTTAAATTGTAAACAGCCTTTTTCATCTACTAAATTATTTATCAGTTTTTTCTCCTTCTGTTTTCTAAGTTTATAGGCTAACCATCTTCCTGGTTTGTATGCATTTAAAAAAAAAGTTGTTTTGCTCTTTTAACTTGCTGTGCCAATTTTTCTTATTCCATTAAATTTAATTTATGTTTTATTATTTCCATTTGTTTTTTCAGTATTTTCTTTTGTGGATTTATTTATAGTTCTAATTCTGTTTTTTTAAATTCTTCCCTTAATAGTATAAATTGTTGTCTTTTTTCTTTGTTTTTTCCCCCGCCATATATGTTATAGCTAAATATGCTTTGGCTGTATCCCATACATTTTGTAGTGTTGTATCTTCTTTTTTGTTTTCTTTAAAGAAGAACTCCATTTCTTTTGTTGCTAATTCTATAAATTCTTTTTCTTTTATTATAGATTGATTCAAAGTCCATCTTAATTTTTATGTATTCCTTTCCATATTATTTTTAAAGGATTATAGTCTGCCCATGTACCTAATTCTATCTCAATCTCCTGCATATCAAATAGAATGTATATTGTATTTTTGGGGGTTAGTTTCCCTCCAAATATCTTGTACCCCAATTTCCTCTATCATATTAAAAAAAAGTCTTAGGTAATCTTTTTCTCCCACTATTTCCTGTTTTGATGCTTTTGTAGTCTAATGTCCGATCTACTATTGTGTTAAAGTCTCCTATTAAACAAATGTTTTGGTATTCCATTTCTGTTATTTTTCTATGGAGATTTCGATAGAATTCTTCTTGTTTATCATTTGGTGCATATATTACTACCAAAAGTGTTTGTTTTTGATGTAGAAATATTTCTACCATCACAATTTTTCCTTCTTCATCTGAATAAATCATTTTAGAATCTATTGTCTCTTTAACATATACAGTTACTCCTCTTTTTTTTGTTGTGCTGATGCATAATAGAGTTTCCCAATTTTGGGGTATTCCAAAAGTTTATAATATTGTTTTTTATACATGTCTCTTGCAAACAAATTATATCAATATTTAATTTCTGTAATTTTTGAAGATTTTATTTCTTTTTGATGGGGAATTCTGTCCATTTATGTTTACTGAAAACATTCTGTTTTCTTTCTCCATTTTGTTTACTTATATTTAGGCTTTGTTGATCTCGTAGTCCTCTGCTCCCCTGCCATTCCCTCACCCTCTTGATCAGGCTTCTCTTTCTCTTCTTCTGTTTGTAAAGTTGTTTCCTCTACTGCTTGTTCTGTCTGTTTCTGGTCTTTTCTCTCCTCTTGTTGACGTTATACTCTTTCATTTAGGAATGCTTGATTTCTTTTATCAAAGTTTTCTGCCTTCCAAACTGAGTCCAATAGATATCTTGTATTGTTCCAGTTGATTAAGATCCCTCCTGGCATTAACCATCTAAAGTTTATACCTTTTGCAATTAACTTTGAAGTCAAAAAGTGATATTGTCTTCAGGTGTTTCTTATTCTCTTAGGGATCTGCTTTAACAGCACAATTTCTTTATTTTTATATTGTAATGATTCATCTCTAACTCTTCTCAGTATCTCATCTCTTATTGTTTTCTTTATAAATCTTACATGGATTTCTCTGGGTAATTTGTATTTCCTTGCATAGCTTGAATTCATTCGAAATATTCAATCTATTTCCATTTATATCTCTGCTCTATCTATTTTTAAGGCCTCCGCCAGTAAATTAATAATCACTTCCACTATATCTTCTTCTTTATCTTCAGGTATATTTTGGAATCTTAGATAGTGTACATCTTTCTCCATTTTCAAAGCTGCAACTGCTCCCTCTAAGTGTTGATTTGCTTGCTCTAATTTTTCATTTTCTTGCATTAATGCCTCCATTTTTTATCAATATCTTCTGACTTATTTTCCATTTTCTGAATTCTTTGTTCATTTTTAGCCCATCATTTGTTGATGGGCATCAAATTGTGCCTTTATATCCAACATTTGTTCATTTAACCTATCAAAGTTGCTTTTTGTCTCTTCATGTTTTTTTGTATTGATTCTTGAATTAGCCGCAATGTTGCTTGCATCTCTGTTTGTGCAGTATTTATTTTTTCTTGCTGCAACATTGTTTCAATAGATCCCTGGCTTGCTGAACTAGGTGTTCCAACAGAGGGTGCAGAAGAGTTTTTTTTCATAATTTTAGTGAGATTCGATAGACTCATTTTTCAATTGAGTGAGTTTTGTAAATCCACAAGGAGAAAAGCAAGATAAGAAAAGCCAACTGCCTTAGGCTATAATCCAACCGTAAAATGAGCCAACTACTTTAGGCTAATCCAAATGTTCCAGTTAGTTTAAAGATGTAAAAAGCCCTCTGTTTCCAAATAGTTTCTGTTGTAGTTATGTCCAGGGTCAGAAAATATGATTATAGAGAGTCTTTTCTAACATACAGTCATATAAAGCTTTTTGTTTACATCAGGTGTTGTTTCAAGGTCAATAATAATAACAACAATAACAGCAATAACAACAATAACAACAATAACAACAACAACAACAACAACAACAACAACAACAACAATAATAATAATAATAATAATAATAATAATAATAATAATAATAATAATAATAATAATAATAATAATAATAATAATAATAATAATAATAATAATAATAATAATAATAATAATAATAATAATTGGCACCAGCCAATTTGAATGTTCAGTTGACTGAGGTTCATGTTTAATGAATAAAAGATAACAACAACAACAACAACAACAACAACAACAACAACAACAACAATAATAATAATAATAATAATAATAATAATAATAATAATAATAATAATAATAATAATAATAATAATAATAATAATAATAATAATAATAATAATAATTGGAAGGGACCTTGGAGGTCATCTAGTCCAACCCCCTGCTCAGGAAAGAAACCCTATACCATTTTGGACAAATGGCTGTCCAGTCTCTTCTTAAAAACTTCCAGTGTTGGAGCATTCACCGCTTCTGGAGGCAGGTTGTTCCACAGTTCTAACTATCAGGAAGTTTCTCCTTAGTTCTAGGTTGCTTCTCTCCTTGATTAGTTTCCATCTGTTGCTTCTTGTCCTGCCTTCAGGCGCTTTGGAAAATAGCTTGACTCCCTCTTCTTTGTGGCAGCCCCTGAGATATTGGAACACTGCTATCATGTCCCCCCTCGTCCTTCTCTTCATCAAACTAGACATACCCAATTCCAGCAACCGTTCCTTATATGTTTACATTGTGGTGACCAAAACTGGATGCAGTATTCCAAGTGTGGCCTTACCAAGGCATTGTAAAGTGGTATTAATACTTCACGTGATCTTGATTCTATCCCTCTGTTAATGCAGCCCAGCACTGTGTTGGCTTTTTTGGCAGCTGCAGCACACTGCTGGCTCATATTTAAGTGATTGTCCACTAGGACTCTGAGATCCCTCTCACAGTTACTACTATCGAGCAAGGTACCCCCTATACTATACCTGTACATTTGGTTTTTCTTGCCTAAATGTAGAACCTTACTTTTTTCACCATTGAATTTCATTTTGTTAGATAGCGTCCAGTGTTCAAGTCTGTCCAGATCCTTCTGTATCTTAAGCCTGTCTTCTGGAGTGTTGGCTATTCCTGCCAGCTTGGTATCATCTGCAAATTTAATGAGTTCCCCATCTATCCCCTCATCCAAATCGTTGATGAAGATGTTGAAGAGTACTGGGCCCAGAACAGAGCCCTGGGGCACCCAACTACACAGGTCATAAGCTTCTCAAGTTCTTTTGATATTTTGGTATTGTTGTAACATCTCGTTTCACCACTAGATGTCCTTATTTACTGTATTGTTTATATCCAGGTTTAGAATGTTTTTTCTTTTTTTCTTTGGAAAAAGTTTTTTATAGGTTCTTTTTAAGTTATTTCTCATAGAAATTGAATATGAAAAGATTTTCCACAACGTAAAGGTTAACTAAGTTTTCTTTAAATAAGTCCAAATTCTATTTTTGTATATTCTTTTGTATTCCTTAATTTCCTTCCCCTATTTGAAATTTCTCGCCACTTTTAACTCCTTCTTCCCTGATCTTTCCGGGGTCTTTGCTTTGGAATTTTTTTCCAATCAGGGGATCTCTATTTCCAAGTAAATAAGGAAGAGGAATAAAACAATCTCACCCAGTTTTCAGCACATTGTTGACACTCAGCTGTTCAGCGGCTTGCTGTAGCTCCTCGGTTGTTTCCTGGCTGACGATGACTTGGACTGCCTGTGCCTACAGGCACCCTTTCTTCAGTCTGTTTGAAGCAGTTCCTCGGTTCGTTTGGACCAACCGCAGTCTGGTTCAGACTCCCAAAGCTTTCCTTCTTCTTCATTGTCTCTCCAGGGCAACTTTCCAACCCCTTGGGGTCACCAGACAGAACGAAATCGGGTAAAGAGACTGTAACTCCACTTTCTTCCACCCGTCTCATCATAGCATCAAACCGGAAGTCTTAACCACTATGTTTTATACCACTATGTTTTATACCTGTCTTAGTTTTCTGGGATTCTTGACTGCTATTAGCTTCTCAGTAGCCTTCCAAGCTACAGTAGCCTTCCTAGTTACCTGACAGTTTCAATGAAACCAAATTTATCACCTTCAGTATGTTGGTCTTTTGTAGTGTCTGGATTTCATTTGTTCCAACCTATCTGAGCACCAAGGGGAAATTCATGGTGGCTGTGGAAATCTTCTCCATTTTGGCTTTTACAGCTGGATTACTGGGCTGCATATTTTCCCCCAAATGCTACACCATTATTTTGAGACCTGATTTGAACACAAAAGGGTGTTTAATAAAGAAGTAATTCTGAATATAGATTTTAATTTGCTCAGTATTCATTTCAACTTCCCCCCTATTCTAGCATAAAATTCAGGTATCATTACATGCTGGGGTTTATTGAATCTGGAATCTGTACAATAAATCTAATCATCTTCATCATATCTACACAATCTTTTATCAAATATATATGACACATAGTAAGGAGGAAAATTTATATTAGAAGTCTTTAACAGGAAAGGACTAAAATGTTCTATCAAGTGACTCTAATTCTGATTCCCTTAGGGACAATTGCTACTAAGAGGGACAGTTAAAAACTTCCATAAATATTTCTCAACAATTCAGTCTGATCATATTTTTCTTCTCTTTTTTCCACTATCGTCTGCGCTGTATAATCAGTTTTATTCCATGTGGTGGTTACTTGTTGATTATCTGTATTGTCACAGTTCTCAATGCCTCGTATTTGCAAATCAGTTCCTATTGCTTTTGGCATTGTAGATGTTTTAATTGAGATCCATCTTTGATCGTCTAGGTTCCCAATGACTTGCATGTGGGGTTGTATGATATCTTCTTCTAAGTTGATTTGTTCCTCCTCTATTGTTGTTTGAATTGTGGAATAGTCAGTTGAAATCTGGAAGTCAGTTTGAAGTTTTGTAATAAAAGCATTTATTCTAGCATTCACTTGCTTATTAAATTCATAAATTCTTCCCAGCATGAGTTTACCAATAGATTGTGGATGAGATTCCTCCATCTCATTAAGTTATTCTTCCTCTGTTGTTCCTTGGTCTATAAGTGATCAGTCAAAATTTGAGGTTCAATTTTTAGTTCTGTAACCTCATCTTTAATGTTCATTCTAAAGATCCTTTGTTCTTTAAGTTCCAAGATTTTTTCTAATATAAGTCCATCTGTGGGTAAAATGCCATTTCAGTAATAAAATAATCTTAGTTTTTTTGGTAGAGGCTCAGCTTAAAAAGTAAATGCCACAATAAAATTCTATAATAGGAATATTGTAAAGTATAATCTCCAAACAAAGGGAAAAAAGCAAAAAGGCAAAAAAAGAAAAAGAGCAGAAAAAAGGAAACCAAAGTCAATACTAAAAAAAAAAAATCCAATTTGTAATCCAATTTATAGTATCTTCACAAAAGAAAAAAAGGGATAATAATAAAAAAGTACCTTGAAAATCAATACTTCATAAAAATGTTTGTAATCCAAAAAAAAGAAAGAGTCCAAATATCCTATGTCTGAAATATATAGTCTATACTATAAAGTCAAGTTAAACTAATGAGAGAGCGAAAAGGAAAAATAAAAAAATAAAAAACCTTCTTTCAGCTGGTTTCAGAGTCAGATAAGAATGTCTGGGCATACAGCCAAGTGTCTGGGCATAGAGCCAAGTTGTTAATCTGAATAAACATCCAACAAAAGAAAGAGAAAATTCTCAGCGTTTACTAGCTACAATGTTGCGAGGGTTTACAGAAGAAAGAAGTCAGCCCAAAATGAAGGGGGGAAAAGTTTTAAAATAGACAATACAGTTAAAATGGCTTTTCTAAACGTAGAAAAATACCTTGAAAGAAATAAGCTTCCCAAATTTCTGTTGGAATTTGAACAGTATTGTCATTTTTTTAAGAAATTCAACTTCCAAATATAAAATAGCTTAAACCACCACTTATTTACAGGAGGGGGGAGAGGGAAAAAAACACTCCACCCCCCTCCCTAAGGGTTTCCACTTAAACTAAAGACAGGCAGGCAGAAAAAAAAATCCATCTTCACAGGTAAGGTTTTTTCAGGATCCCCGGAGTCCAACAACAAATATAGTCAATAAAAATTAATTATTTTTCTCAGAGCTCATTTTCCCAAGTATCCAAATGCCGCTCTCTTAAAGTAGGGAAATAATTCCAGAGGCTTTTCACAGGAAGGTAGTTAGGGTACAGAGAGGGAAGGAAAGGTCTCACCCGGATCTTCCACAGTGGTTCTTTTTGCTTAGCTGTTCTTGTGACTTTCGGCTGGAGCAGCTAGATGATCGGCCATGTTAATGGCCAATCTTTTCCCCGTCGGCCCAAAGGAGCTGTCTCGGACCGCGGAAGGTGCTGCCGCTCCCTCCACAGTCAACGAGTGTCCTCCTCAGCGATAGTCACCCCTCCAGGGTGACTTTCGACCCTGTCCAGGGTCTACCGGCGGGGAAAAACCGGCCGGCGAAGAGAGCAGACTCTTTGCACAACCGCCAGCGCTGCAAACCGGAACCGGAAGATTTGATGATTTAGAGGCTCTTTTATGGAAACCTGCTTGGCACACAAAAAAAGCTAGAATTAGATTTAAAAATGAGACTTAAAATTTTACCTGATGGGTTAAAAAGGCTTTTAGAGATTTTGACTGAGTTAATACTACTGAGATGGAAATTATTGATTTGATTATGGTTTGGAATTGTGATATGGAAAAGGTGGTAAACAAGAAGTTAATAGAAGAAGAAATAGAATATAGATGTGAAATGAAATAAGAAGGTATTTTCTGAAATAATATGTTTCTTTTTTAGGTATAATTATTTGGATGAGATTTAAACTTTATGTAATGAGTTAAAAAGGTTTTTTAGAGATATGGATTGATATATAAAATATATATTTGAAATAGAGTAGAATAAGAAATAGAACATAGTTCGGAAATATAAAAATATAATGGTTGGAATAATATGTATATTCTAGAAATAAT
The DNA here is from genome assembly GCA_023970755.1 of Azemiops feae. Lineage (NCBI taxonomy): Eukaryota > Metazoa > Chordata > Lepidosauria > Squamata > Viperidae > Azemiops > Azemiops feae. The sequence continues at coordinate 58,795 of JALGBA010000897.1, forward strand.
TATTATTTTATGAAATAAGGGAAATTGGGATACCCGAAGTGTAAACTATGTGTTTATTTAAAGCCAAATTGGAACATGGTAATTGTAAATTAGTTAAGCTTAAAAACAGGATTTCGCCTGATATAAGTGAAATATTATTGATATTTTTTTTGATTGACTAAATTCTATTTAGAACTGTATTAATTTGATTATGTAATATCAATTGAGGGAAATAGAGAGGGAACCTTTAAAAAATTAACTTGAATTATATATGTATGACTATGTTTTTTTTTCCTTTTTGGGATGATTGATTACCCTATCTCCACGATGATTCCTAAGCACTTTGATGTAAAATAAAAAAAACACAATAAAACTTGTTTAAAGAAAAAAAAACTTCCATAAATAACTTGATTGGTTTAGGATCTTTGTTCTCACAGAAATCCTAATATACAATACTTGTTTGCCCATAATATTGCATTCTAAAGAGCCAAAATTCACAATTTTTTCCCTTTGTTCTTCTGATTGGCAGATACTTTTCAAGTCATTTGTTGACCTAGACAATTAAGGCGCTCTAGTGGCATCCCTGAGGGCACGTGCACCATTGCCACAGACAGAGGGACACAGGGCCAGGCTTCTCCCCTCCCCCTCTCCATGCATGCGGAGTCTGAAAGAGCTGGATGGGGTGAGGGAACCTATAAAAAGAGCAGTTTTGGCAGGAGAGTGAGTGAGCGGCTTTTGGAAGTGACCAGTGGTGGGTTTCAAATCATTAACAACCGGTTCTCTGCCTTGCCTTCCCTCCATCTTGGTTGGCCTGGGCTGCTCGGGCGGTCAGCTGGGGTAGGGGCAGGAGGGTAGAGGTCATTAGGTCCTGGCTGGGGGAAGGCAAGGGGGCTGGCTAGGGGGGGGCTAGGAGTGCCTGGATGCCTCTGTGGAGGAAAGCCATCCCCCCACTGGCCAAGCCTCTCATCCACACTGCAGTCACATAGGATTGCATAGAAGGGGCACTGGGCAGAGAGCTGGGGGGGCTGCTGGCAGGGGGGAATCAGAGCTGCCATCTCCCTTCCGCACTGCCATCTCCCCCCGCACCGATGGGGCTCCATGGCCAGTTCGCCATTATGCAGGACAGCCAGCATGCTGTGGCTGCTGATGGACACCGTTGGCTCCCATGCACTCGCTGGCCTCTGTGTGTGTGGGGGTTATGGTGTCAGGCAGCAGATCCGGAAGCGAAGCTGTGCCGACCATCCTCGTGCTGGTGGGGGCGGTGGCGGCAGGGGAAGGTGGGATCTGGCATGCGCCCACCCTTTGCCACTGCTGCCCCACATCGTCCCACATGCGCCTCCAGGCCGTGTATGCGGGACAATGTGAGGTGGCAGCGGGGAGGGGTGGGCGTCACCTTCCACCAGCACGAGTATGGGAGGCACAGCTTTGTTTCCAGATTTGCTGCCGCCCGGGCTTGGTGATGCAGGGATCACTGCCGCCATCTCCTGCTTCCCTGTGTGGTTGGACAATCAAGGGGCTCAGAACAGCAGGAGTAGCAATAGCCACCACCCCCATCAGAGCCAGCATGTAGACAGGAGCTGCACCAGGTGAGGGCTCCCTTCCGGTCGTCCCGGGGCTGTCTCCGCCCACACTGATGGGGCTGCCATGATGCAGGATGGCCAGCAGGCTGTGGCTGCTGATGGACACTGTCGGCCCCCATGCGCTCGCTGGCCTCTGTGTGTGGGGGCCGATGGTGTCAGGCAGCAGCTGCTCCAGCCTCAGCTTCACCTTGCCTTGCTCCGTGGCAATTGGCACACCCACCCTGCCTCACCTCACCTCACCCCACAGGACGAGCCTCTGGCCCATCGCCCCACCCGCCAGAGACCCCCTGGATCTCCCCCAACCCTACCTGGCCCCCACAGGTGTCCCTCCCCACAAGCATCATTGAGGTGGCCACACCCACCGTGGCCATGCCCTCCCAGTCAGCCACGCCCACCCAGCACCCACCAATAAATAAATGGATTTGGGGTTGGAGTTTGGGTGCTCGGTCTCTAAAAGGTTCGCCATCACTGCCCTAGGTCATCAATGTAATCATCGCTTCTAACTGGGATATTCTATTTCATCGAAGTATAGGAATGCAAACTTGCAATGACTGCCAGAAGGTTTTAAAAAAGCCCCATAATACTTTTTCTCCCTGATTTCCATTTGTTCAAATATGGATTTGGGAAAGAAAATGCAGGTAATCCTTGCTCACTGATGATAATTGGGCAGAGACTTTTTTGCTAAGTGACCTGCTCAATGTCATGTCACAGCAGTTCTGGAAGTCCCAGTTGCCATTGTTCGAGAGATTCTGTGCAGTCACAGGATCCTTTCTTTACTTACTTACTTAGACATATACATTACTCCATAGTGCTTTACAGTACTGTCTGAGGATTTACAAACATCAGCATACTGCCCCCAACAATCTGGGTCCCCATTTTACCAACCTCAGAAGGATGGAAGGCTGAGTCAACCTTGAGCAGGTCAGGATTGAATTCCTGGCAGTTGGCAGAGTTAGCCTGCAATACTGCATTCTAACCACTGTGCTAACATGGGTCTTATTCTGTATTCTGACTGGCGGGGCTCAGGAAGAGAGCCTTCTCTGCTGTTGCCTCTGCCTTGTGGAACACTCTCCCCCCATTAGTGAGGTGAGTCCCCCCACTGTCCTGGCCTTCCACAAAGGCATGAAAACATAGCTCAGTGGCCTAGCTTGGGGTATATATAGAAGCATGCAGCTATGGAGGAAGGTAGTGCCCTGAAAGCCTTTCCCCCACCTTTTAATTAATTTTTAATATTGCTTGCCACTTTTATATATTGTTTTTAAATTTTCAATATTTTATTTGTATACCACCAAGAGTCCCTGAGTTAGGGAGATAGGTGGTTTTAAAATTTGATAAATCGATAATTGTGATTTAATTTCCAAACAACCGAGTTGTGATCATATGACCATGGAGATATGACAATCAGTGCAACAACAATGACCGGTCAAAAGTACTCCTTATTCAACACCATAATAATTTCAAATGATCATTTGGATAGTGGACATTAAATGAGACAACCTATAAAACAATTAAATATTTATTGATATTGCAGTTGTTAAAATGTCAAGAGATAAATGGATGCAATTGCAGCTCAGTGTTCTTCCTAAGTTGTGGCATGCACCTTTTGATTATGAATTAATAATTATATGCAGTAAATGAATGTAGGGAAACAAGCCATTCTTTTTATTCTGCATTTTAAAAAGTGTTGAAAAAATGGACCTCACTGATTACAAAATCTTTCCTTTCTCAATTTCTAAGCTGGGATCAACTGGGGATTAAGTTTCAATAGTATTTACAAACATTTCTGGGGAAATTACAGACATAAGATTCTCTTGCTATTTCAAAAAAAAGTTATTTTCTATTCAGTGTCTCTGGAAGGAGTCATGGTTATCTCTCCTATAATTACCAAAAAAACACTTTATTAATTAAATTCCTTCTGAAATCTCTATGGAGCTTCAGGGAACATATGAAATACGATTGAAGGGAGCAAATAATGTTTCTTGTCCATTCATGGATGGGATGAAAAAGGCAGAGCTGTAATAATCCACTTCTTCAAACTCCACATTCTAAGTTCAAATCAAGCAAGTAAAAGAAGCTATTGCATTTCAATGCGGCTTATATTTTTCAGAAGGAAATTCAGCTTTCTTGTAAAATATGTTACTGTTTGTGTCATTGATGATATTACTGCCAGATGTGGTATGCCATATTCCTGCTACTGCTAGCTGTGTGGTGGGCAAGCCTAATCTTCTTAAGCATAATTATTATCATAAAGGAGATCTCATCATTGCTGGCATTATTTCTCAGTTCTACATGATTTCTGATGCAGTGGATTTTAGAAGGCATCCATCTGAAGAACTAGTTGATGACCTCATGTATACTGCTCTTAAGCGTAACATATAATAAAACAGATACTATTATACTTGAATGTTTAACTTTATTTAAAGATAGAACGTCCAACTGATGGAAATCCTACCTTCCAATTGCATTACAGTAATAGTTATCATATATAAGAGCATTATAATATAGTATCATCAATATCATTAATAACAATAACATTCAGTATTTCTTGTTGATTGATCCAAACTTCTTGTGTGTATTTAGATGTCCATATGTACCTCCTGTCTTAAACAAATATAAAGCAAAACCTATAATGTCAAGTGACTAAACTAATTCCTTTTATTTCTAGAAATGATGAAAGTCTATGGTTCACTTTTTAATTTATATACTGTAGAATGAATCCCCAATAATGCATTCCTGATCTCTTTTGCAATTAATGAAAAATCAGTGTTTTGGTTTTGAATTCCTTTTCATGGATATTAAAGAAAATATAGCTCTGAGTGCATTTTGGTTTCAAGTCTTAGAAGGTCCTTTAGACTGTGCAGAGGATAAAGTATTTCTTGAACCTTTTTAAAGTAGCCACATTTTTTTCCCCCAGGATTGCATATCTGCTTTCTGCAGTTGTGATCCTGGCAAACCGTGCAGTGACTTTACAATTACATATTTACAGAAAAAAAAGTGAAGAAAGAAGATGTAGAAAGTAGTACTAGAAATAGGTCTAATAACACAAGCAAAATGTAATACCAGTCATGAATATTCCATTTGGTAATTCATCCATTTTCTAGTGAAAGATGTTTGTTCTTTCTCATAGAAAATATATATTTCATGGTTTAGGTTGAATTAAAATATATTCGAAAGAAGAAAACTCAGTTCCAGATGCTACAAAAAAGATCATATTGGTTTTCATGCTAAACTTTTATGCATGTATAATTCTCATTGCAGGTTTTTTCTTCAGAACTACCAACACACCCTGGCTTTGATGTTTGCTGTAAACGAGATTAATAAAAACCCTCAGCTCTTATTCAACATGACTCTGGGCATTCGCATCACTAACAGCAATTTAATGGCAAAATGGACCTATTTTGCTTCACTGGAGCTACTGTCCACACAGGGCAAATTCATCCCTAATTATAAGTGTGATATCCAGGAGAAGACAATATCTGTTTTAGCAGGACCTAATGCAAACATCTGTCCATTTATGCCAAATATTCTGAATGTATACAAGATGCCACAAGTAAGAATTACTTATGAATAAATGCCTTTCTTCACAATGTCTAATATCCATGCTTGGTTAACTTTTTATTAGGTTTCCCTTTTTATTAGGTTTGATGATGTCAAACCACCTATAGAGCTGTATTACTATTATCCTTCTCATTTTTTCTATTACCTATTTCCTTAGCTTTTTATGACTATAACTTTGTTGTTTGTATTTCATTTCATTTATGTTGATTGATTATTTAGCATCCTATGACTATATTCAATGTTGTATCTTATGATTTATGATGACTGCATTTTATGATTATGAACATGATTTATTGCTTGTTGCTTGTATGAACACTGAGAGCTTATGCACCGGAGACAAATTGCTTGTGTGTCCAATAACACTTTGCCAATAAAGAATTCTATTCTATGATGTTTTCTGATTTGAATTTTGCATAGAAATTGACCATCTGAGAAAAATAAAACAAATCACATAATGTCATATCATATCATATCATATCATCATACCTTGGAGAGTAAGAAGAAGATATATTAGCAAAATGTGAATTAAAATAAATCTAGAAAGAGAGCAGAGAATGATTAGGGAACTGGAGGTTAAAACATACAAAGAACAGTTGCAGGAATTGGGTATGAATGAAAAAGACTAAGGGTGACTTGATAGCAGTTTTCCAATATCTAAGGGGCTGCCACAACGAAGAGGGGATCAACCTATTTTCCAAAGCATATGAAGGCAGGACAAGAAGCAATGGATGGAAAGTAATCAAGGAGCGAACCAACCTAGAATGAAGGAGAAATTTCCTGACAGAACAATTAATCAGTGGAACCATTTGCTTCCAGAAGTTGTCGGTGCTCCATCCCTGGAATCTTTTAAGAAGAGACTGGACAGTCACTTGTCTAGAATGAATGGGCTTCCTGCCCGAGTAGGGGGTTGGGCTAGAAAACCTCCAAGGTCCCTTCCAACTGTGTTATTCTGTTATCCTGTTAAAGTTCAGGAATTACTGAATCAATAGATTGTCAAATCTCTGGCATTCAAATATTAAATTAAAGGAAAAACTGGTTTCTTTCTAGATTATATTTTTCTTGAAGTTTGTGAGGAACACAGTCTGAATCATAGACTCTAATACCCAACTATTTTAAATCATTTTTCCCAAGCTTCTATATGGATCTGCTCCAATGAAAGATAATAATGAACACACAGTTTTCTTTCATCGTTTTTTCCCAAATGAAGAGCTTCAGACTAAGGGGATTCTTCAGCTACTGTTGCATTTAAAGTGGATATGGATAGGGCTGATTTCCCAACGTGATGAGAGTGGACAGAGGTTTGTACAGAATGCCCTTACACTGTTTGTCCAGAAAGGTATTTGCTTTGACTTCATGCAAGAGTTGCCCAAAGAAACTTTTTCTAATGACATTGAACATGTATTTAATTATTTTATTGACATGTACAAGGTTGTCATGAACAGCAATGCCAATGTTGTGATCCTCTACTGTGAAAACCACGTCATTGGCGTTTTCAGAATATTTCCCCATCTTTCAGAATATGAGGATATACCAGTAAAGAGAAAAGACAAAGTTTGGATCATGCCAGCCCAGATGGAGTTCACATCAGTCCCTTTTCAAAAAATACGGCCTTTGGACTTTATTCATGGTGCCATATCTTTTGCAGTTTCTTACAAGGAGGTGACTGGGTTCAAACCATTCTTGCAGATGAGAAGCCCAACTTCAGAAAAAGAAGATCATTTAACAAGATTGTTCTGGGAGCAGGCATTTGAATGTTTTTTCTTTAAAGATAAGTTAGATGAGGACGCTGGAGTGCTGTGCACCGGAGAAGAGAAGTTGGAGAGTCTTCCTAATTCTGTGTTTGAGACCACCATGACTGGGCAGAGTTACAGCATTTATAATGCAATCTATGCTGTGGCACATGCCTTGAAAGCCATGTTTTCATCCAAATACAAACACAGAGCAAGGGCGGACCATGGAAGCCTAATGACTATCAAGGAAGAAACATGGCAGGTAATAATAAAAGAAATCACAATGACAAATTGATCAAGCCTCTCTGATACCATCAGGTGTTTTTATGACTGCAAAACGTGTACATTTCAGGTTCAGTATCCACATAGTTTACACAAATTCATGGTTGATGTTTCATGACAACAGTGTGGAGGAACTATGTAAAAAAGATCCAATTCAAAAAAATTGATTAGATCACAGCTTCATAATTCAGTTTGAAATTTTGTCAAACCATTTTACTTGGTGATAATATATTTTTTAATAGTATGGTTCACTTGCACAGTAGTACTAGCAACTTCTAAATGGTAGTTGTGTACATTTAGTGTGGATATTTATTTCTCCAGATCAATTGCATTTATTTATTGAATTTATATGGCCGCCCATCTCACACATGTAACACTGGACACCATGCACAGTTAAAACACAAAGCTAAAGAATCAACATAATTCAAACACAAACATTTGTGTTTGATTTGCTTCCATTTAGCTCCATCCTTACCTGAGAACAGTCTTATTTAACAACAGTGTTGGGGAAACAGTTTTTTTTAATGAAAAGGGGGAATTGGGAACTGGATTTGATATCATCAACTGGATCACATTCCCAAACAAAACTTTTCTTAAAGTCAAAGTTGGAAAGGTAGACCCACTGACTTCTCCAGAAGAGTCTTTCATGATTTCTGAAGAAAACATCATCTGGCCGACCATGTTCAATCAGGTATTTCCTACTGTTTAAAATCCTCCTCCCTACCATTTTCAAAAATCACTTTTACCATTTGAGTGACTCATTCGTAATAAAATTAAGGCAATAAAATATGATGAAAAATGAAAGAGCAGAGATCAGATTATACAGGGCTTCTGTTATTAAACCTGTACTATCTTTCCAGAAATCTATGGGCATTCCTGAATGTACGCAATTACCAGCTGTCATTTTCAGGTTGTCCTACATAGGGAACCATCTTTGAGTTATAAAAGCTGGAAATTATTTAATAATAAACAAGCGACATGCTGAGATACTGTACTGGTTGAAATATCTTATTCATGTCCATTGCTACCTTATAATTTTATTATATTCTAACGGCACATTGTCTAAGACATATTTTAAAATCCCATCTATTTTCTTTAGTTTTCTAAATTTAACTTGCAACTTTGTCACCATTAAAACATGGTCTATTTCATAATTTCTACAAGCCTGACTAGATGCAATTGGAACTCTGTATCCCATGAGTAAAGTCTCTGTAGTATTTCTTTTCAGGACCTATTTGGCAGAAAGGACTGGACTCAATGAAAATGGACTCAATGAAAATGCAAATAATTCCAAAGTTTAATTTCACCTACAAAGTGAATTTGTAGGGGAGTCCAGTTTGAACAATTAAGCCTTCAGGAAACCTCTAACGTTTGTGAAAACATGGAAATAGATGGGAAATACATAGGATACATAGGAAATACATAGAAATACATAGGAATACATAGGAAATGCATAGGAAATGCATGGTTCCATGAGGACATATAGACCATGTCACATTATTATGGTGGCATTCATTAAATGTGTCTATCTAATAATACGTTGAATTGAATCCCATATATAGAATTTCTCCAAAAACTATGCAAATGTGTCAGAATATCATATACACAGTGAAATATGAGTGTATAAAGTACAACTATTGAACTCCCTCCTGGTTTCATTTCTGAATAGGTATTACCACTTTCTGTATGCAATGGAAATTGTTATCCAGGCTACCTCAAGAAAAAAATAGATGAGAAGCCTTTTTGCTGCTATGATTGTCTTCCTTGTGCAAAGGGGAAAATTTCAAACAGATTAGGTAAGATGTGCCATGTACATAATTGAGAAGACTTATTAATTCTCACCAGCAATATTGTATACCTATCTGTGTTTAATCTGCACAGTATTGTTCTCAAATGTAATCAATTATTCAGAATTTGGAGTATTGGCCTCATTGAAGCAAGGTAACCTTGGTATTAGATGAGATGCATTTGAATATTAGTAGCTCAGATTAGTAGTTGAGCTGTTAGTTTGATCTCCAAGCTTGGCGATTTGGCTGCAAATGTTTCATCTCCATTTAGGGAGATATCTTCAGTGTGCTTTGAATTGTGCTCGTGTGTCAGAGCACTGAACTTTAAATTGGTGTGGGTATTATTTGTCCAGATGTTTCTGAGTCATGGTCAGGATTCGGGCTGTTTGACTGACTGGTTTGTTGTTGTGAATTGAATATGATGCTACGTTAGTATAAAGAAGAAAGAAAATGAGCTTGTCCTTGCTGGAGAGAAGCAGGCACATAAATAGATATGAAACATAAATATTGGTCCTTCTGCTGGTCTGATATTGAACTACAATCCTCATGTATCTTTAACCCTTATAAATAACTGGAATTCTTGCTAAAACATTTGTCACCTGAATGTGAAGAATATTCAAAATGAAAAAGCTTTTGAATTAAGAGAAATTTCTTTTTTTTAATATAGAGAAGCCACTTAATGAGAAGAAAAGTGATAGATTTTGACTCATTTTCCATAAAATACATCAGTCATTAAGTAAAATGTCCAACCAGATGAGCTCAAAAAGAAGTATCACACCGTTTCTCCGGAAAATAAGCTAGGAAACTCTGACCTATTACAAAATTTTCTGTTGCATGATCCTTCCATCTTCCAACATGACACCGAGATTGATACAAACAACACTCTTGGTGTCTATTTGACCAAACATATACAGGGTACTTTTCTGTATGTGGATGGTCCCATTCTTAATTTGTAATAATGTAATACAAATAAAATGGACATAATTAACTAGAAATAAATGGAGTTGCTTTCATAGCTTCTATGGGCCACAATGTTTTCTTTCAGGAGTCCTTAGTGCTCTCTGAGCTTGGTAGTTCTCTTGCAGATATTTCATTACCGAAACTAGATAACATCATCAGTGCAACATTAATGATGTTGACTAGCACTGATGATGTTACCAAGTCTGATTATGAAATGTCTGCAAGAAAACAACTGATCTCAGATAGCACAAATTTTTCCTCATTTCAACTCTGAGTTATAAATAACTTCCTTATTATGACTGTAATCCCTTAATTCGGAGTAGAGTCAGGGCAACTGGATGGAACTGAGCACTTACTGGCTGGATGCCTTTCCTGACACCACGTGGAGTTGGCAGCAGATATTTTTTCTTTGCACCCTAAGAGAGAAACATCTGCTGCTATTGAATTGTCAACCTCCCAAGTGGGAGGCGAGCATCTCAACCACTAGGCCACGATGCAGCTCTTAAACTCTGATCAATAAATAGTCCTTTAATGTTTTCTTTTGCAGATGCAGTTGACTGTTTCCAATGTCCAGAAGATCAATATCCAAATGAAGCTCACAATCTTTGCATTGAAAAACATATAACTTTTTTGTCTTATGAAGAACCTTTGGGAATCACTTTGGCCACTGTAGCTGTTTTCTTTTTTGTAACTTCAGCTTTGGTGCTGAGGATCTTCATTAAAGAGTGGGAAACCCCCATAGTCAAAGCCAACAACAGGAATCTCACTTATACTCTTCTCATTGCTCTCCAGCTATCTTTCCTCTGCAGTTTTCTTTTCATTGGACAACCTGATCAAGTGAAATGTCTCATGCGACAAACTGTATTTGGCATCATCTTCTCTGTAGCCATTTCTTGCATTTTGGGTAAAACAACCATAGTGGTTCTTGCTTTCATGGCCACCAAACCAGGATCCCAAATAAAGAAATGGGTGGGGAAAAAGCTTGCCAACTCCATTGTCCTTTCTTGCTCTCTGATACAAGTCACAATTTGTGTTGCATGGCTGTCAATTTCTCCCCCATTTCCACATTCAGACACACACTCCATGGCTGAAGAAATTGTACTAGAATGTAATGAAGGATCAGCCATCATGTTTTATACTGTTCTTGGCTTTATGGGGTTCTTAACTGCTATCAGTTTCACGGTAGCCTTCCTAGCTAGGAATTTACCTGACAGCTTCAATGAAGCCAAATTCATTACCTTCAGCATGCTGGTGTTTTGCAGCGTTTGGGTAACATTTGTTCCTACCTATCTGAGCACCAAGGGAAAGTACATGGTGGTGGTGGAGATCTTCTCTATTCTGGCTTCAGCAATGGGGTTGCTTGGCTGTATCTTTTTCCCAAAATGCTATATTATTCTTCTGAGACCTGATTTAAACAAAAAGGAGAAACTTATTAAAAAACACTGAATTATATTTCTGAACCTTATACTGTAAACTCTCCTCACTGTTGTGCTTCCTTTTTCTGCTAGTCTTTGCAGTTTGGGAAAACAGACATTTTTTTTTTCAAAAATGCACAAAATAAATATTTGTCTAATGTTGGAATGTGCCTAGGTTTATAACCATGTCAACAAATAAAGTACAATTTCTTCCCATGGCAAATTTGCCCAGCATTTTGCTTGCCATTTGCTCAGATTTTTTGTAGTATTGGGTCTTCATGGATCATGGGTAATGCTTTGAAGGAGGCTTAAGTATAAGATGATAGTTACCAAAATCCAATTCAGAGCTCTTAAGAAGCTAAGTCCTTGTTGGATTTTGATAATAGTTTCCAACTTTCTTTTGAAGGGTAGGTTATTGAGTAAATAGTGTAGATTCACTGTCAGAGCAGTCTAGGTGCATGGATGCATGGATAGTAAAGGCCAAGTTCATCCATTGGACATGCTAATAGATGAACTTTGGTTTTATGGAAGTAATCCTCTCCACCTAGTCTTTCTGGACCCTCAGTAATACTTAATATAACTAATAGAATAGATATTTCAGAGACATTAAGCATAAGGCAATGATGTTGCATTTATCTTCCTATTACCATCCTTTGATTTTTTATTTCTTTTAACTTTCTTTTCTGGATTTAAAAATAGGAAGCCAGATGAAGGATAAGCTATTGCGTTCTCCTATATTCAGAACCAATCAGACTCAACAAAAATTGGTCCATTTTCACTATAACATTTTCTGAATCAAGAGTTTATAATTAATTTTTTGTATTTGTTGTTGTTGTTAGTTACGAAGTCGTGTCTGACCCATCGTGACCCCATGGACAACGTTCCTCTAGGCCTTCCTGTCCTCTACCATCTTCTGGAGTCCATTTAAGCTCATGCCTACTGCTTCAGTGACTCCATCCAGCCACCTCATTCTCTGTCGTCCCCTTCTTCTATTGCCCTCAATCTTTCCAAGCATTAGGCTCTTCTGCAGTGAGTCCTTCCTTCTCATTAGGTGGCCAAAGTACTTGACTTTCAACTTCAGGATCTGGCTTCCTAAAGAGCAGTCAGGATTGATCTCCTGTAGGACTGACCGGTTTCATTGCCTTGCAGTCCAAGGGACTCGCAGGAGTCTTCTCCAGCACCATAGTTCAAAGGCCTCAATTCTTTTACGCTCAGCCTTTCTTATGGTCCAGCTTTCACAGCCATACATTGCAACTGGAAAAACCATGGCCTTGACTATACACACTTTTGTTGGCAGGGTGATGTCTCTGCTTTTTAGTATGCTGTCTAAATTTGCCATAGCTTTCCTCCCCAGGAGCAAGTGTCTTTTAATTTCTTGGCTGCAGTCCCCATCTGTGGTGATCTTGGAGCCCAAGAAGATAAAATCTGTCACTACCTCTATTTCTTCCCCATCTATTTGCCAGGAATTGAGAGGGCTGGATGCCATGATCTTGGTTTTCTTAATGTTGAGTTTCAAGTCAACTTATGCACTTTCCTTCTTCACCCGCATCAAGAGTCTCTTTAGTTCCTCTTCATTTTCTGCCATTAGAGTGGTATCATCTGCATATCTTAGGTTGTTGATATTTCTCCCGGCAATCTTAATTCCAACTTTTGATTCATCTAACCCTGCCTTTCTCATGATGTGCTCTGCATATAAGTTAAATAGGCAGGGCGACAGAATACAGCCTTGCCAGACTCCTTTCCCAATTTTGAACCAATCAGTGGTTCCGTGTCCAATTCTCACTGTTGCTTCTTGACCCGTATATAGGTTTCTCAAGAGACAAATAAGATGGTCTGATACTCCCATCTCTTTAAGAACTTGCCACAATTTGTTGTGATCCACACAATCAAAGGCTTTAGTATAGTCAATGAAGCAGAAGTAGATGTTTTTCTGGAACACCCTAGCTTTCTCAATGATCCAGCGTATGTTGGCAATTTGATCTCTAGTTCCTCTGCCTCTTCGAAATCCTGCCTGTACTTCTGGAAGTTCTCGATCCACATACTGCTGGAGTCCAGCTTGTAGGATTTTAAGAATAACTTTACTTGCATGTGAAATGAGTGCAATGGTGCGATAGTTTGAACATTCTTTGGCATTGCCTTTCTTTGGAATTGGAATGTAAACTGATCTTTTCCAAACCTGTGGCCACTGTTGAGTTTTCCAAATTTGCTGGCAAATTGAGTGTAGCACTTTTACTGCATCATCTTTTAAGATTTTGAATAGCTCAGCTGGAATACTGTCACCTCCACTAACTTTGTTGTTGCTCAGCTTTCCTAAGGCCCATTTCACTTCACATTCTAGGATGTCTGGATCGAGGTCAGTGACCACACCATCGTGGTTATCAGGGATGCTAAGCTCGTTCTTGGATAGTTCTTCTGTGTAATTTTACCACCTCTTCTTAATCTCTTCTGCCTCTGTTAGGTCCCTGCCATTTTGGTCCTTTATCATGCCCATCTTTGCATGAAACGTTCCCTTCATATCTCCAATTTTCTTGAAGAGATCTCTGGTTCTCCGTATTCTATTGTTTTCTTCTATTTCTTTGCACTGTTCATTTAAGAGGACATGCTTATCTCTTCTAGCTATTCTCTGGAATTCTGCATTCAATTGGGTGTATCTTTCTCTTTCTCCCTTGCCTTTCGCTTCCCTTCTTTCCTCAGCTATTTCCAAAGCTTCCTCAGACAGCCATTTTGCTTTCTTGCATTTCTTTTTCTTTGGGATGGTTTTAGTTGCTACCTTTTGTACAATGGTGCGAACCTCCATCCATAGTTCTTCAGGCACTCTGTCTATCAGATCTAATTCCTTAAATCTATTTGTCACCTCTACTGTATATTCATCATGGATATGATTTAGTTCATACCTGAGTGGCCTAGTGTTTTTCCCTACTTTCTTCAATTTAAGCCTAAATTTTGCAATGAGAAGCTCATGATCTGAGCCACAGTCAGCTCCTGGTCTTGTTTTTACTGACTGTATAGAGCTTCTCCATCTTTGGCTGCAGAGCACATGGTCAATCTGATTTCTCTGTTGACCGTCTGGTGATGTCCATGTGTAGAGCCATATCTTGGGTTGTTGCAAAAGAGTATTTGCTATGACCATCGTATTCTCTTGACAAAATTCTATTAGCCTGTGCCCTGCTTCATTTTGTACTCCAAGGCCAAACTTGCCTGTTATTCCGATTATCTTTTGGCTTCCTACTTTAGCATTCCAATCCCCCATGATGATAAGGACATCATTTTTTGGTGTTGATTCCATAAGGTGCTTTAGGGCTTCATAAAACCGGTCAATTTCATCCTCTTCAGCACCAGTGGTTGGGGCATATTTTTTGTATACTGCCTCTACACTCGTGTAATGATCTCCATTTTTAGATGTTGGTTGAAAATCTGTTGACTCTAGATGACTGCCTGGACATGTCTCTGCAGTTATCTTGGCAAGATTTTCCAGAAGTAGCTTGCCATTTCTTGCTTCCTAGGACTGAGAGACAGTGACTGCTCCAGTTGGCTTTCATGGCTAAGGCAGAAGTAGAATTCATGGTATCCTGGTTTCTAGCCTGATGCTTTAACCACACTAAGAAACTGGCTCTTTATCTATCTTTAATGACTTCCAAGACAAGGATCAATGCCAAAATATAACCTCATTTTGAAATGATGAAGACATGATGGTTTTAGCCACACTCCCCACTCAAGATAGGAACAAAACTGGAGCAGCAGCAGAGGTTGGAAAAATGCTACCACTTCATTTACAGCTGGATCAGTAGTAAGGAGTCCAAGAGAATTCTCAGCTGAGAGATTCACAAACTCTCAAAGGGAAGGTTATCTCATCCCAGCTTAATACTGCAGCTGAATGGATAAATAGGAAGCCAGATTTTCTTGGATTTATCCTCAGTTCTCTTCATTGTATCCATTTTCTCATAGGCATTATATCCTGGGTCATAAGGTAGACTTTTGTTTGGCATAAAAGTCAGCTGAATAACATTGCTAGCAATAGTAATAGCACTTAGCCCCAAATACTGTTCCACAGTCCTTTACAGCACTCTATGAGCAGTTTACAAGGTCAGCATATTGTCCCCAACAATCTGGGTCCTTATTTTACTAACCTCAGAAGGACGGAAGGCTGAGACAATCTTGAGCCAGTCAGGATTGAATGCCTGGCAGTGGGCAGAGTTACCCTTCAATACTGCTTTCTTATCAGCCAGCTGGTCTTTAAAATGCCTGCGGAGTGCAGCCATAAAACGATTGAAGTTTCTCAATTCGGGTGCATTGCAGTTGTAAAGGGTCATGATCTAGTCAGCTGCTCACCTTCCAGAGCCAGGTTGACCACACAAACTTTCTCGACATCGGTAGGCAGAGTTCTCCCATAGATTTGCATGTAGGTGAACACTTATCCTAGGAAATACCACAGTCGCTTTGGGTCTCCATCAAACTTCACTCCAATTGGAATTGGTTTCACCTCGGCTGGCTGAGGTGGTCTGCCTCTGGCTCCTTGAGACAGATGGCCCCACCACTGTGCTGCCTCCTAGGTTTGAGCTGCTGCTGTCTCTCGGACCTCCGATTCTTCCTCCTCTGATTCTTCTTCCAACTCATGGCTTTCCTTCAGCTGCATCTTAAATTCATTGAGGGTCTTTTTCACATACTCCATCACAGCTTCCATTGCCCCCAATTTCAGTTCTTCCTTTTCTCCATCTTTGTCAGGAGGGGCAGGCTCTGGATTTTTCTTCTTTGCTTTTTTCTCTCCTCTGCCTCAAGTAAGAGTGACTTTCAGGACATGCTCCTCCCATCCTTCCTTCTTACTGACCCTGAGTGACCATCTGGCTCAATCTTCTTCGCCAGAAGGTCCAGCCTCTTCCAGGTCCCTGGAGAGGCTTTCATCAGCTTTTAGGCAGAGGAGATCTTCGGACCATTTCTCTGCCTGGAACTCCTTCATGTAGAAATAGTTGGTGACTCACCTGGTAGGGCAGCAGCTTCTCTGAGTTGAGTACTATGCAGATCTCACCTTATGTAAGGACCCACTGCAACTAACCACCCAAAAAAGCAGAACTCTTGAAACAGTCATTGTCTCAAAAGGATACTTTTATTAGGGGTCAGTGACAATAGGGAAGTCAAGGTGAGATCTGGGGAAAATCCCATGCAAACGGTATAGTTAAGTTAGCAATATTCCTCCTCCCACCAAAGTCATAATGTCCATTTGAATTCCAGCCAATCCACAGGTTGTATGATGTGCAGGTAACTGGCACAGTTGGTGTGCATCTCAAGGTCTTTTCCAGCTTTCGTTTCTCTGTAACCATCTCCCTGATAAAGGGGACTCATTCCTTTCTCAAGGATAGAGGCAGGGGAGGGAAAGTAGAAAGCGAAAGTTCCCCCTCCCCCCAGAAAAATGGCAGGCCCCAAAAGTAGGATATATATGCAAGGGAAAACACAGAGGCTTTGGGGACCTGTCACAGCTCTTCTGGAGCTTGTCGTTCACATAGGCAAATGATGCTTCCTGTGTCCAATTCTTAGTTTTCCTTTCTTTGGTTTTGATTCTAACTCTCATTCCCTGTAACATTTCCATTCATTTACTATAATTGCTTTTAAACATAAGGAGATATTGGGACACCCATACCCTAAATCTATTATTTAAAAGTAAATTCCACACTTAAATAGAATTTTTTTGAAAGAAAACTTACAAGTTAGAATAAATCCGGCTTTCATTTCTTGATAGGTTCAACCTCTTTCTTTATGCAGCGACAACTGTTATTCAGGGACCAGGAAGATGAAACTAGAGGAGAAGCCTTTTTGTGTTATGATTGCCTTCCATGTGCAAAAGGGAAAATTTCAAACCAGATGGGTAAGAGTTGTCTTGTGCAAGACTATTCAGTCTTCTTAACTGTGATTCAAAATGCTAATATTTAAACCTCCTATAACTGGCTAATTTGGTGACCAAATCAATGATATTGCTATACAAATACTAAAAGTGAAAAGATATTTCAGAGCATCCAAAAATAAATATCCAATTTTGTTTGTTCTAGCTTTTTCCAAATTATGACTTCTGATTAATGCTGAAACTTTATTTTGTAAGGTGACAGATATTGTGTTGATATGTGTGTGTAAAAGAGGAAAAGGATTAACAACAAAGCAATAAGTAACTTTCAGAAGATCTGGCATATTTACAAAAAGACACTAAATATAAACAAGCATTAGTTAATTAGGAATAAATGAATCCATCTCCTAAAGAGGTACATCTGGCAGGACCAAGAAGAAGGGCCTTCTCTGTGGCAACTCCCTCCCTCTGGAACATCATCCCCACAGAAATTGGATTGCCCCCCACTTTGACACTCTTTTGCAAAGCCCTAAAGACCTGATTCCACCAACTGATTTGGGGAACCCAGAGTGGGATGGAGCCCATCAAATGGCTCGTTTGATTATATGTTCTTGCCAAGGGGATGTGGATTACTCTTTTTTATTCATTTATATTGGGCTTTTTATTGTTTGTAAGCTGCCCAGAGTCACTGAGAATGAGTGGGTGGCCATATATTTTTAATAAATAAATCCCAATAATTAACTCTCAATCCTGCTATCTGAGTATTTCTAGAAATTGTCATTATGTTTTCTTTTTCCAGATGCAGTTGATTGCTTCCAATGTTCAAACAATCAATATCCAAACAAGGCTCAAAATCTTTGCATTCAAAAAGAAGTAACATTCTTTTTTTTTGTATATATTTTATTAGGTTTTATATAGGTATGGGAAGATTAGGGATGGTATGGGTAAAGGGTGGGGTTGGGGAATGGGATTGGGATGGGGATAGGGATAGGTACAGTAGTGGGGTTACCCCCACAAAAAATCCAACGCTTGAACAAGCAGACTCTTGTCCGGGTACAAATAGTAAATAACAGTAATTAACATAATACTAAACAATTATAATCGTTACAGCTTAGCAATTAAACCTTGCTAAGTAAGTATAATTCATCCTGTTAGACTTCACGATCTTTTGCTCTAACGTAGTGCTAACCATTGATAAATTTTTTCCCATGTTCTAAAATACACTGAATCCTCTTTCTCTTTAATCTCTAACGTTAATCTATCCATTTCTGCACATTCTAAAATTTTCGTAATTATAATCTGGTCATGTGGTAGATTTTCATTTTTCCAAAATTGGGCAAATACAATTCTCAAAGCTGTCAATACATGTAATATTAAGTATTCATTCTCTTTGCCATAATTAAATCCTAATATTCCTAGCAAAAACAATTCTGGCTTATATTCTATCTGTATTTTAGTCATCTTTTCTAGCCATATATGAATTTTAAACCAAAGTTTCTTAGCTTTTGGACATATCCATCAAATATGATAGTAAGTACCTGGTTTTTGTTTACATTTCCAAAAAATATTTGATACATTTTTAAACATTTTCGCTAATCTAACTGGTGTCATGTGCCATCTATAAAACATTTTATATAAATTCTCTTTATATGAGGCTGCTTTAGTAAGTTTAATATTTCTCTCCCAAAGCTTATCCCAATCTTCTAAATCTATAGAATATCCCAAAAAAATTGCCCACACTATCATTGTTTCTTTTACTTGTTCTTCTTCCATCTTCCATCTTAGCAGAAATTTGTAAAGCTTCTTAATCAAGTTTTCATCTGTTTTCAAAAGTATTTTATCCAATAATGTCTGTTCTTTATAAAAGTCCATTAATGTTACATCTTTTTCATATCTTGTTTGAATTTGCAAATAGGACCACCATGTTAGGTCAATGCCTTGTTGATAAAGAGTTTGTCTGTCTTTAAGTTTTCCATCCTTATCCAGAATGTCTTTATAAGTGACAAGTTTATCATAGTTAATTAAATTTGGATAAGCAAATGCTTCCATTGTTGAAAGCCACTCAGGTATTTTCATATAAATTTTATGTTTGATTTTCTCCCACTCTGAAAACAAAACATTCCTTATGGCATGGTTTTGGAAATATTTATGTACTTTGTTTTTCTCATACCATAAGAACGCATGCCAACCCAATTGCAAATCATGCCCCTCTAAATAAAGAAGTCATTTATTTCTCAATGTAATCCATTCTTTGAGCCAAAGCAAAATGGATGCTTGGTAATAAAGTCTCCAGTCCGGAAGTCCAAAGCCCCCTCTATCTTTTGTTTCTTGTAGTAGTTTAGTTTTAATTCGTGCTTTCTTCCCTTGCCATATAAATCTCAATATTGTTGAATTTAAATCATCGGAAAAAATTCTTACCCAGTTTAACAGGGACCGTTTGAAATAGGAAGAGTAGTTTCGGTAAAATGTTCATCTTCACAGTCGCTATTCTTCCTAACAATGACAATTGGAGATTTTTCCACTTTTCCAAATCTACTTTTATTTGTTTCATTAATCTTTCATAGTTATCTTCTTTTATTGTTGTATATTTTGCTGTTAAATAAATACCTAAATATTTAACTTTTTTGGCTATTTGAAAATTTGACCTTTTTGCAAATTGAGTTCTCTGTTTGTCTGTTAAATTTTTTGTTAATACTTTAGTCTTTTCTCTATTTATCTTCAAGCCTGCTACTTCTCCAAATTCCTCTATTTTCTGCAGAAGTTTAGTAGCTGTTTCCAATGGTTCCTCTATAATAAAAACTAAATCATCTGCAAAAGCCTGTAGTTTATATTTCTGTTCTTTTATTTCCAGTCCTTTAATTTCCGTGTCTTGTCTAATGTCTCTGGCCAACACCTCCAGTGTAAGAATAAATAACAGGGGGGATAGTGGGCATCCCTGTCTTGTGCCTTTTTTGATGTCAAAGCCATCTGTATATTCTCCATTTAAAGATATCCTTGCTGTTTGTTTATTGTAAATTGCTTGAATTGCATTTATAAAGTTTTTGCCAAAGTCCATTTCCGTCAACTGTTGGAACATAAATTGCCAGTTTAAGTTGTCAAAAGCTTTTTGTGCGTCAAGAAATATCAGTGCCATCTGTTTCCCTGGGTGATTTTCATAATATTCTAAAACGTTTAGAATAATCCTTAAATTGTTCTTTATCTGTCTTTTAGGCAAAAAGCCATTTTGGTCTGTATGAATAAATTCAATCAAAAATTTCTTCATTCTTTCTGCCATTATTGAAGTAAAAATTTTATAATCCACATTTAGTAACGATATTGGTCTATAGTTTTTGATTTGTGTGAGATCAGTATCTTCTTTAGGTATCAAAGTAATATTAGTTTCAGTCCACGAATTTGGTATTTTTGTCTCTAAGAAAATTTCATTACACAGTTTTTTTCAAAATCAGGCTTACTGTATCTTGTAAAACTACGTAGATTTCTGCAGGGAGCCCATCAGGCCCCGCGGTTTTATCCTTCTCTTGTCTTTTTATTGCCTCTGTGATCTCCATCATTCTTATTTTCTCATTTAAAATATGTCGCATATTCTCTGGCACCTTTGGAAGATCAGCTCCTGTTAAATAATCCTGTATTGCCTCTTTAGAAACCACCTCCGCCTTATACAGTGTCTCATAGTAGTCCTTAACACTTTTTTTCATCACATCATTATGGCAATATAGCTCGCCTTTTGAGTCTTGTAACTTACTTATCGTTCTCTTTTCTCTTTCTTTCTTCAGTCTATATGCAAGCCATCTTCCTGGTTTATTAGCATTTTCAAAAAAATTCTGTTTAGATCGTTTAATCTGTTGTGCCATCATATCCATCTCAGATAGGTTTAATTTATGTTTTATTAGTTCCATTTGTGCCTTCAGTTCCTTCTTTTGTGGATCAGTTCGCAATTCAAATTCCAATTTTTTTATTTCTTCTTTTAGCCTCAACTGTACTTGTTTCTTTTCTTTGTTCTTTTTAGCAGTGTACGTTATAGCCAAACCTCTAAAATATGCTTTCGCCGTGTCCCACACATTTTGGAGAGAGGTTTCTTCTTTCTTATTTATTTAAAAAAAAATCCATTTCTTTTGTTGCTAATTGTAAAAATTCTTTCTCTTTCAATATAGATTTATTTAATGACCATCTTAATTTTTTTCTGGTTCCTTTCCAGATCATTTTAATTGGATTATGGTCTGCCCAAATATTAGGTTCTATTTCAACCTCTTGTATTATAGTCTTCAAATTTTGAGACATCCATATCATATCAATTCTTGACCATGATTTGAGTAGAATGAATATTGTGACTTTTCCGGATTCATCTCTCTCCAAACATCTTGTATAAACAATTCCTCCTTCATTTTTAAAAAGGCCTTTGGTAACATATTTCCTCCTTTTTTCCCTTGTTTATAGCTTTTATAGCCCTGTATTGCATTGGCTATTGCATTAAAGTCTCCTAATATACAAAGATTTTGGTAATTTAGCTGTCTACAAGGAATATAAATCCTTCCATTCCCCACCATCCAGTCAAGAACCTTCTTGAAGAAGAAGCAAAACAACTTCAAAGAAAAACTAGAAAATCCAGTTGCCTTCTGAAAAAGCACCTTCAGGACAACCATGATCTGAATGACTAAGAATCTCTATAGACATTTACAATTTCCAAGATTGTCTATTGACCCCAGATAAGAATAAAATATTCTTTACTGAAATATTGTCTTTCTTGGTCTTGGTCTGGGTCTTGACCCCACCAAGAACGTCATTGCAAAGAGTCTGCATTAAACTTTTTTTCTGTTTTGAAATGTGAAGCCCAGCCACACTCTGCTCAGAAGCTATTTGTATAAGGGCTGAAGATCCCCCCCCCCATTTTGGAACTTGAAACTTATCCTCACCCAGAAGCTCATTGTAAGAGGACTGTTTATTCTTTCCACAGCTGAAGCCCAGGTCAGGGGTGCCTGGTCAACAGCAAAAACAAGAAGATAGCAAAGATCAGCCAGGGCTGTACAACCAAAAGGGAGGGCCAAAGGGGGGGCATATTGAAGGCAGATATGTGTGGGGGTTAATTTGAAGCACTCATGTGATCATTAAATGCAGGCAGGGTGCCAAGATTCTGAATTTTGATCATGTGACATCCAAACAAACTTCAAGGGAGGGTTGCTGCAAAGGCCACATCATAATGTATGGGTCATAAGTTCCTTTTTTTCACCACCATTATAACTTTGAACAGAGTGTGGAAAATGAAAATATTGGCTATTGTTCTTCTATGCAAGATTTAGGCCCAGGTGAACTAGATCAGGCCTCATGGAAAAAGTATTGAACCAAAGTCTGTGCTATGCTCAATTTTGCAGTCTAAGGGAACTATTTGTAATCTAAACTGCAACTGTACTTTACTCAATATGATTTTGCTAAGCTTGCTTGTTTCAAATATATTTAGAACATAAGGACTGGAATTGTGAGAAATGGCAAACTGAAAATAGTTGATGGGTGTGAGTTCAAATGTACAGTACATGGGTATGAGGAAAGTTATGGTCAGCAGAAAGTCTGCAGAAAGTGCAAGGTTGCTGACCATCTGTCTGCAGTTTTAGGATGGGAAAGGGTATAAGAAGTTGGGACCAGAGCTGATTGATTGGCCATTGGCCAATAGCCGCCCTTGCTGGATCTGTTATGCCATTGGATCTCATTGCAATGGGTTGCTAATGTAAATGATGTTATGATATTTGCTTATGTTCCAAATTATTACTGAAATAAACCTCTGAATCCTAAAGTAAGAAGTATTGCTTTGTATTGCTGTCTCTTGTTTCTTTCATTGGGTTTTTCCACGACAAGAGTGAAAAAAATGGTCATAAGTTAAGGACTACCTTTATATTGTAACTATATAGAGAGAAATGTATATTGTTACATTTACTTCAAACTTCTTTTAAGCATTTCAGAAGCCACTTCTTTATAACATTTTTTTATCCTTTTATCCAGCTTGCCTTCAGAAGTTGTGGGTGCTCCATCACTGGAGGCTTTTAGGAAGAGACTGGATAGCCAGTTGCCTGGAATGGTGTAGGGTCTTCTGCTTAAGCAAGGGGTTGGACTAGAAGACCTCCAAGGTCCCTTTCAACTCTGTTATTCTGTAATATACTGAATGTCAGCTGGCACAATGGAGCCAGATGTAAGTACCAAAATGTGGTGTGGGGATAATCAAAACTGCCCCTGTGGTTGTTAAGGGTAGGAAGGCTGCCAAGCACCTGACTCTCCATCGCGTGACCCCCCCCCCCAGGGTGCTGCAATTGCCATAACATCAAGCATAGGTTGTAAGTCCTTTCATTCAGCACGTTCATCAATTTTAGCATTATAGCAATAGCACTTAGACTTATATACCACAGTGCTTTACAGCCCTCTCTAAGCAGTTTACAGACTCAGCATATTGCTCCCAACAATCTGGGTCCTCAGTTTACCGACCTTGGAAGGATGGAAGGCCGAGTCAACCTTGAACTGGTGAGACTCAAACTGCCGAACTGCAGGCAGCCAGCAGTCAGCAGAAGTAGCCTGCAGTACTTCATTCTAACCACTACACCACCATGACTCTTATATTATCCTTGCAACTTAAATGTACTTGAAACCATCCTTCAGAAGATTGGAAGCCACTTCTTTTTTGTTCTTCTTTCATTTACTGTAGTTAATTAACTTTAATTTCTAGGATATTCTTCTAGTGTGCCCTGCACATTTTTATTCTTTTAAAATGTTCTTTAATAAAAACTAGAGTAAGTATATGAAATCAGATGTCAAAGAGAAGAGAAATGTAAAACTAAGATTTTAAAGAAGATCTGTCTTTTTCAAACTCAGAAAGTTAGAAAATAATGAAGGAGAACGTGGGAATAAAGAAGTCTTTGGAAAACACAAATACATTTCTAATTGCTGAGATATTCTGACATCCTTTTAGCTCAATGATTTACAGCGGGAAACAGGGTTTTTTCCCCCATTGCTGCTTGATGATAATAAGATCCAGACCACATTATGCAGATATTAGATCATTGTTAATGGTTTTGTTGTTAGTTGCGAAGTCGTGTCCGACCCATCGCGACCCCATGGACAACGTTCCTCCAGGCCTTCCTGTCCTCTACCATCTTCTGGAGTCCATTTAAGCTCATGCCTACTGCTTCAGTGACTCCATCCAGCCACCTCATTCTCTGTCGTCCCCTTCTTCTACTACCCTCAATCTTTCCCAGCATCAGGCTCTTCTCCAGTGAGTCCTTCCTTCTCATTAGGTGGCCAAAGTACTTGAGTTTCAACTTCAGTATCTGGCCTTCTAAGGAACAGTCAGGGTTGATCTCCTCTAGGACTGACCGGTTTGATCGCCTTGCAGTCTTAATCTCTTCTTAATCTCTTCTGCCTCTGTTAGGTCCCTGCCATTTTGGTCCTTTATCATGCCCATCTTTGCATGAAACGTTCCCTTCATATCTCCAATTTTCTTGAAGAGATCTCTGGTTCTCCCTATTCTATTGTTCTCTTCTATTTCTTTGCACTGTTCATTTAAGAAGGCATTCTTATCTCTTCTAGCTATTCTCTGGAATTCTGCATTCAATTGGGTGTATCTTTCTCTTTCTCCCTTGCCTTTCGCTTCCCTTCTTTCCTCAGCTATTTGCAAAGCTTCCTCAGACAGCCATTTTGCTTTCTTGCATTTGTTTTTCTTTGGGATGGTTTTAGTTGCTACCTCTTTTACAATGTTGCGAACCTCCATCCATAGTTCTTCAGGCACTCTGTCTATCAGATCTAATTCCTTAAATCTATTTGTCACCTCTACTGTATATTCATCAGGGATATGATTTAGTTCATACTTGAGTGGCCTAGTGTTTTTCCCTACTTTCTTCAATTTAAGCCTAAATTTTGCAACAAGAAGCTCATGATCTGAGCCACAGTCAGCTCCTGGTCTTGTTTTTACTGACTGTATAGAGCTTCTCCATCTTTGGCTGCAGAGCACATAGTCAATCTGATTTCTGTGTTGACCGTCTGGTGATGTCCATGTGTAGAGACGTCTCTTGGGTTTGTTAATGGTTACCAAACAGCAGATCTCTTTTAAAGACTTAATTATTCTCTTCATTAAAAAGATCAGCTAAATAATCAAAACTTGAAGTATTATTAAAAGTAGAGTCAGTCATGAAACAGTGAAAGATTTTATTGTCCAATTCCATTTATAAGAATTTGACAGACTGTTATACGTGCCAAGGATATACAAAATTGGTAAAATCAGTAAAGCCCAGTTTTTATACTTAGAACAGGATTATTAATTCCATTTCACAGCAGAAGTACATATAGCCATGATTTAATGGTCAGAAATGCTTTCTTTTTACAAGTTGCTCTTTACTGTTAAGGTCAGGCCTCAACAAAATAATGTAGCATTTGGGGAAAAAGATGCATCCCAATAAACCAGCACTAGAAGTTAAGATGGAAAAGATCTCCACAGCTACCATATACTTTCCTTTGGTGCTCAAATACGTTGGAACAAAAGACAACCAAACACTGCAAAACACCAACATGCTAAAAGTGATGAACTTGGCTTCATTGAAGTTGTCTGGCAGGTTCCTAGCTAGGAAAGCCACCATGAAGCTGACCAGAGACAGAAAACCCATATAGCTCAAGACAAGATAAAACATCACAACAGATCCTTCATTACATTCTGCTATGATCTCTTCAGTCATTGATCTCATGTTAAGTTCTGGAAAGGGTGGAGAAGTGATCATCCATGCCAGACAAATGTCTACTTGAATGAAGGAGCACAAAAAGATAATTAAAATGGACATTCTTTTGCCCAACCATTTTCTCATGCTGGACCCTGGTTTGGTGGCCATGAATGCAGCTATAACCATGATAGTTTTGGCCAACACAGAAGAAATGGCCACAGAGAAGATGATGCCAAATGTAGATTGTTGGAGGAAGCAAATCATTTTGAGAGGTTTTCCAAGGAAAAGAAAAGAGCAGAGGAAGCAAAGCAGAAGGGAGATGAGAAGACTGTAGGTGAGGTCCTTGTTGTTAGCTTTAACAATAGGGGTGTCCTTATACTTAATAAATATTCCAAGTATGAACATAGTAATGACTGAAAATAAAACAGCAACTACAACTAAACTGATCCCCAAAGGTTCTTCATAAGTTAGAAATGTTATGGTTTTGGGGATGCATCGAACATTGTCCTTACTTGGATATTGATCTTCTGGACATTCAGAACAGGCAATCATGTCTGCAAGTAAGAAAGAGGCTATGAATCATGGAATCTAATAATCATGACTGACATAGCACCAAGTGAAATATATCATTTATATTGAATTAATTCAGTGTTTTTCATATTTGTCCACTTTAAGAAGTCTGAACTTCAATTCTCAGAATTCTGGCTGGGGAATTTTGGAAGTCAATTTCCACACCTCTTAAAGTGGTTAAGTTTTAAAAGCACTCAATGAGATCATTACATGATATTTACTGTAAAGATAATTTATTGAGATGGGAATCTTTTCTGTTAGGGATATCCCAGTCAGGAACCACCACACTGGATATATTCCACAAGCTTCCTAAAGACCAATCCCTTCAGGTTTTGCTTGTCCAAGTCTTACGCAGGAGGAATATGAGTGGGAGTGTTCACACATTTTCCAAAAGAACAAGATAGTGAATACAGCTCTGTGACTCAAGTCTTGCCCATTTTTAAATCTGTGACTAAAGCCCTGCACATTTTTAACATGTCACATATATTACATAGGTATAAAAAACAAGGGATCTTATGGTTAAACATGCTTTATATCTATGGTCACAGATATATGTACAGGATCTATCTATCTATCTATCTATCTATCTATCTATCTATCTATCTATCTATCTATCTATCTATCTATCTATCTATCTATCTATCTATCTATCTATCGATCTATCCATCCATCTATCCATCCATCCATCTAGCTATCAAGCTAGCTAGCTAGCTAGCTACTATCAGCTATCTACTTATTTATAAAATTTACATAGCAGCCCATCCCACCAAAATGACTGGATAGCTCACTACAATGAGATAAAACAACAATGTAAATAACCACAGATATTAAACCTTTACATTCATATTCATACATTTCTTAAAATCTAAAGATAGGAGCCCTAAATGATAACTGGGATAAAAATGACCACCTCAACAATAAAATCATCTGAAAAGCCTCTGATTGCAGGCCTGATAAAATAACCAGGTCTTGAGATCCTTTAGGAATATCAAAAGGAATGGAGCTAGTCTAATTTCAGAGGGAACATTTTTTCATAAGATGGGCAGCCTGGCATAGAGACATTGATACATCACTGCATGGTGATGGATGTGCTCACCCAGAGGTTTTATATAGAAGTTTAAAAGGTAAGGAGAAAGCACTGAATGATGTGGCATCCAACATAGTAAGGGCTGAGGGTATGACTTCTTCTGCCCAAGGACATCAGAAAGTTACCGTGGTCAATGGTATCAATAGGTCAAGTAGGCAAGGATGGATGTATTACTCCCATCCTGCACGCATTAGAGGTCTTCAAAAAACACAACCAATGCCATTTCCATTCCATACTCTGGTCTTTTGCACCATTCTGGAGGTGAGTTACTTGATGACAATTGTCCAATATAGTGAGATTCAATGATGGCTTCTTCAAAAGGGAGTGAATCAAGGCCTCTTGAAGAAGTCAAGGAATAACTCCCTCTTTCAAAGAAGAATTAAGAACAACCAGAACCCACTCACACAACACTACCCCTGGGGCATCTTAAAAAGCCAAGATGGCTATAGATCTAGAGAGCATGTGGCCAAGCTCACAGTCCTGCAGACTCTATGTACGTATATATAAAAGCCAGATAGCCAGGTAAGAATTTTTCCCAGGATTTTTTTCTGGACACTACAACAAGGCCAATGTGCAATTCAGAACAAATCTGAAAAATTTCCTCAGACAAAAAGTTGCACAATTTCCTCTACACACCTCTTTTTTGTGCTCTCATGATGCAGGAGGACCTGTGTCATCAAACAGGGCTGGTGCAACAATCTGTAGATGCAGTAAGGGCAGAGAAGGACTGGAATTTCCCTGCCCTTAACATCATAAGGTAAGCCTTAATATAATCCCTAACCCATGTTTGCTCAAGTTTTTCTTTTGTTGAGTGCCAGCAATGCTTCATATATCTCTTCTCCTGTTTCATCTCCCTCAGCTCCTCCATAAACCATATGGAGTTCTGGGATCCCAGTGAAGAAAGAGTCCACATGACCACAATCCTATCCAGGGCCTCTATCAAAAGTTATTTTTGTTCATTTTAGGAATTCTTTGAAAGCTGTTCACTGTGGTATTAGCCAGTTTTATGTATACCACCATGTGAAATCTTCTAGTGTGGGAATGAGAATTGGAAACAATGAAGCAAACAAATCAGATGCATATATAAATAAAATGTATTATCAATTTTGCACTGAAACAAAAAAATACATCACAGAGTAGAGTACAGTACAGTAGGGTAGAATAGAGTACGTAGGGTAGGGTAGATTAGCATAGAATAGGGTAGGCTAGGGTAGGGTAGAGTAGGGTAGGGTAGAGTAGGGTAGAGTAGAGTAGGGTATAGTAGAGTAGAGTTGAGTAGAATAAAACAGAATAATTTACCTAACGTGTTTGAGATCTTCCCATCAGAACATGGATCGCAATCATAGCAGCAAAATTTTTGCCCTTCTTTCTTTTTCTTCTGATAGCCAGCAGGACAGGGATTATTACACACTGAATTGGGCAAGACCTGTTGATAAACCAGAATAGAATTCAAAGCTGAAGTTTTGAGTAATAGTGGATAATAATCCTCTAATCTACCCGCATAAATAGAGTATCAGAGATCAAAGGTTCATAACCTTTTTGCTAATCAGTTAGCTGAAGTGTGCAGGAAACAAACCGCTGTAGTATTGGGGGACTTTAATTAGCCTGACATTACCTGGTAAACTTTGCAATGAGTGTGAGATCAAACAGGTTCTTGATAGTTTATCCTATGGGAATGTAGAGAAGGGAACTAGAGTGACAATCTAGAAATTAGGAGAAATGTTCTAACTGTGAGAACAATCAGTGGAATAGCTTGACTCCTAAAGTTGTGGGTGACCCATCGCTGGAGATTTTCAAGAAAAGTTTGGACAACCGTTTGACTAAAATGGTGTAAGGTCTCCTACTTTGAGAAGAGTGTTGGACTAGAGGACCCCTGAGGTCCCCACCAGTCCTATGATTCTATGAAATGAAGTGCCACACCTGATAATATCTCCAACACTTTCTAATTATTGTATAGAGCTACATCCAAACTGTTCCTACCTTTCCCCCCTCTGGATTAACTGAAGAAAAAGGGAAAATGTTTTTAAAAAATACATGCTGTGAGACTTTATACTTAGCTTAGTACAAGCAGAAAACAGAAACAACAACAAAAAATCACCAGCTAAAATGAGCACTGAGATGTGTTTGAATATTAGTAGCTCGGGTTAACACACACACCAATTTACATCACAGGAAAAGGTATTTAAAGCCAGTGCTTTAAATACAGACAAGCACAATTCAAAGTGCACTGAAGATGTCCCCCTGAATGGAGACGAAACATTGGCAACCGAATCGCCAGAGATCAAATCAACAGCCCTAAAATGAGCACTGATTAAAGTTTATCATTTTCCTCCTACTCTTTCTAGTTGATGGACATTCGACTGCTTTTCTCCCAACTTCAGGAGTCACTTATTCACTTTTTACACTATTATTCACACAACTGAATCAGAGGCTTTGCTCTGTCAAGCACAATCAAGTTAGGCTGTACAAAATTTGCCAGATCACAGATTCTCAAATGGCTTATGACCTGCAAAAATGGGTGGAAGAACTTTTGATTTTCTTGTCAATTATTTTTAATATTATTTAATTATTCCTGAATTTTATTTCATTTTTTACTAGGAGTAGGAGTAATAGCAAAATACTCCATCCTCCCCCCACAAACAAATCCTGTAAATTATTTGCCACTTATAATTCCCCCATCAGCAGAAAAAGCAGACACACTTTGAATATACAGTAGTTCATTTTAACTGATTAAAGGATCTGAAAGCAGGCTGAATAACCAAACTCATTTTTTATCTCCAAATCTTTCATCCAAAATAATAAAATGACTTAAAATCTATACCTGCTTGAAATATTTGGGCCACACAATTAAATGTTCATGAATTACAAATTCATTTTCTTCAAAGGCTTTGGGATCCATTTTTCTGATTTTGACTTTATGGCTTTACAATAGTCTTCCTACTCTTCCTAGTTGATGGGCTTTGTAGAGCTCAACCATAACATTAGTTACTCACTTTTTTAATACTAACTTTTGTACAACTAAGTCAGAAGCCTCGCAGAATTCCCCATCTTTCCACATTTGCCAATTATAATTCCCCCAGAGTAGGAAAAACAATCAAACTCATCTCCAAATCTATCATCCAAAATAATAAAATATCTCAAAATCCATACCCTCTTAAAATATTTGGGCCACACAATTAAATCTTCATGAATCACAAATTCATCTCTATCAAGTGCTTTGGGGTCCATCTTTCCAATTTTGACTTTATGGTAGGAGTTATTTGGAAAAATGACAAAATTTGTAATATCAAATCCAAAAAGCACTTCTCCATGATTGTTAATGGACACAGTTTCTCCAAGTGAATTATTGAATGAAAGGCCTTGAAGAAACAAGTGAAGCTAGATAAAAAGGAGAGGGAATAAATAAGAGGAAACAAAGAAATGGATTTGTGGTAGAATGTGGTACAGAGTCACAGGAGGAAGTTCCCAAGGAGCTAAGAGGCAGATAAGCCTGGAATCTTTGGAATGCAGGAAGAGAGCCATGGTGGATATATCTAACATTTATGCCAATTTGTGCTCTACTCTGAAAAGATGTCTGTCCTTAGGTCAGCAACAATAAAGAAACTATTCTGAGTAATTTCATTCTTGCTTCCTTAAGCCTTGCAGGATTATAACAGGACTTCCTGAAATTTATCTCTAGGAAATGAAAGTGGCATTACTGAAGTCCCACTTTTTTCTGTCACTCAATTTTAAAGATGACTATAAGTAAATCATGACATGTGCACAAGTGACAATTATAGGCTTCAACAACAGAGATATAAATGGGGCACACTTACATATTGACATCATGGTGGCTTGTAATGGACACCTGGAGTCTAAGAAACCAGGTTCCAAAGCAAAATAAGCCATGTCATGGCTTAGCGTGACTTATTTATTTAACTGCATAAGAATTATTTTTCAATCCCACATTGTTTTATCTTTGTTCTTTGTATTTATTCCAGTGCATCAGAATACTTCTCATATTTTGGTGATCAGCACTGGCCATCTTGCTTTCATGCCTCTTAGAAACTGGTGTAAAGCAATGATCTTGCAAGGTTGAAATGGGTTGGGTTGTTTCACATCGCTCCCTTTAACAGTTCTTCTCAGCCTTATCTTGAAAAAGTGTCAAGCATGATGGCTTTGGCCTATGCCAAAGAATCCATCCTGCCACACACCCCAACATCAGATTGATGACAATCAGGCATATGATGAAGGTATTACAGGATGGAGAGGCTGCTTTAAAAGATACTGATTCCAACATCTGTGTCAAAACCACTCAACACTGAAGACCTGCAGCCAACCTTAGCCCTAACCCCATCATTAAACCATGACATGTCCGAATGATCAGCTTCCACAAGAGAGACTAAAATGGAACATATGTTACATGATTCTCTCCTTTCCAATTTGATACACAGGAAGAGCCTCAGAAGAGCTTTACATGGTACTAATCTGGTCCTGATAATAAAGGTGTCATCACCAGAAGTTATTACCTTCCAGGTATTTTGCTCTTGAAGTTCATCCCTTGTATTCTCTGCTACTCTTTTGTATTTAGACCTGTGTAAGTTCATGCCATGAACAGCATGCCCTACAGCTTGGACTGCATTATAGATACTGTAGCTGTGGCCACTCATTTCATATAAGTGCCTGGGAAGGTTTTTTGGCTCTTCCCTCCCAGTACATGCTTCACCACTTTCCACTGGTTGATTGTTCTCTGAAAAGACACAATCAAAGCCTTGTTCCCAGAACTCTTTAAACATTCTAGCTTGTTGCATCTGTAATGGTTTGAACGCCCAAAGAAATTCATCAAACCCTGGCATTTCATTGGAGTGAATAGCAAAGGATATTGCTCCATCAAACATTTGCAAATCTGAAGGTCGATGAAGACTTGTTAATGTTAAATCCATCTGAGCAGTCAAAATCCACATTTTTCCACGGCTGTTCTTGATATATCTCATGAACAGAAACAGAAACATTGCTGTGATGCTTTCCCCATAGAAGATGAATGTGTTGACTTTGAGGTCATTCAAATAAATATGTACCGACTGCACTATCTCACCTTGAAACATAAAAAGAAATGATTGTTTGGGAAACCTCTCCACAAAAGCAGAGCAGATCCTATTCTCAGAAAGAAGCGGATCCAGGGCTTGGAGGAAATTGTCTCCGCTGTCATCATCCAGAATTAAAAGGCCAATCCACGTCCATCCAAAATGGTTAAGTAAATGGATAATCCCTGCAATCTGAAGGCTTTCGTTGGGAGCCATGCGATAAAAAGAAGCAGACATCTTTGTTCCATGTTTCTTGGGAGCAAATGATCCATAAGCGAGCTAAAATAATATGTGCAGTTGGTTGGTTATGTTTGGAATGCCTCTACCAACCTGAGAAATATATTTTGTTAAACAATACAGTTATACATTTTTTTTCCAAGCTCTTTTCTTACATGGGCTTCCATTTTCAAATCTAAATAAAACATTGATCATTGTGATTGCTATGCACTAAACGATAAATAAATGAAACACTGCCATATTTATCTCATTGTTCAATTAATATAAGCAACCCCATAAGTTTGGCTGAGAAAGGTTGATGGACACAGGTTTCATGATGAACATACACTAACCTACATTCTGAACTTACATTCTGCAATGTGGTTCAGTAGATATGGTTTAATTCCAGTACCCAGTTTTGATTAGCCCGTTTTGATGCATCATTGAAGTTGATTCTAACTTCTACTTGAGTCCATTTATAACACCAAACACCCTAATCAATAAGATTGCTTTTGGGGAAATAAACTATCAAGAACACGTATTGTAATCTCATTTTCTGAGATGGATAGGAATGTGTCTAGTTTAATGAAAAGAAAGTCTAGGGTGACATATAGTAATGTTACAATATCTAAGGGGTTGTCACAAAGAAGAGTGGGTCAACCTATTCTCCAAAGCACTTGAAAGCAGGACAAGAAGCAATGGATGGAAACTAATCAAGGAGAGAAGCAATTTAGAACTAAGGAGAAATTTCCTGACAGTGAGAACAATTAACCAATTGAACAGGTTGCTTTCAGAATTTGTGGGTGTTCCAACACTGGAGGATTTTAAGAAGAGATTGGACAGCTGTTTGTCTGAAATGGTATAGGGTTTCCTGCATGAGAAGGGTGTTGGACTAGAAGACTTCCAAGGTCCCTTCCAGTTCTGTTATTCTTGATTTCTGGTGTATCCCCTCGCTAAGGGGAATAATAATTGCTCCATGTTCCCTTCAATTTTGCCATATGAACAGGTTTTCATATATATCAATACATACATCTTACCTGTGAGATTTTATAAAGGCTTATGATATCTGACATGAAGAATGAGATATCAGCACCAAATCCTCCAATAATGGCCACAACGAGATTCTCCTTGATATCACATCTGTAGTTGACAACCAACTGATCTGATTGGAAGAGCAGCTCCAAAGTGGAACGGTAAGTCAACTGAGCATCAAAATAGTTGTCACAGATGAAAAATCCGAGGGTAACATTAGACAAAAGTCTTGGATTTGAGTTGATCTGTTTCACAGCAAATGCTAAACTCAGAGAATGCTGATAAAACTTTAAAATAGCTCTGAAAACATAATTCAGGGATAAGTGAAATATTAAGGATTGAGGCAAGATGAATGTATTATGTGAAGCAACAATAACAACCACAATAAAACTTTCACATTGTGATAAGAATCAGATATAAAGACCACTGAGAAACATTTGGTAGATCATGAAACTGAGTCAACAACTGGACTAGCTTGCCAGAAACTATGATGTGGAATCCAATTGTAGAGATGGAAAAGAAGGAAGAAAGAAGGGAGAAAGGAGGAGGAGGAGGAGGAGGAGGAGGAGGAGGAGGAGGAGGAGGAGGAGAAGGAGAAGGAGAAGGAAAAGTAGTAGTAATGCAAGATCCAGGTAAAGACTGATTGAATTCTTTGAGTTCATTCTTACAGTACATTATTTATTCCTACTAAATCTTACCTCTTGTTCCCACTTCTCCTTATATAATATTCATTATATTGACTTGCCATTCTTGCAGTTTTTAAATCTAATTATGTAGATCTCACATCTGCTGATACTTTTAGTGAGCATCTGTGACAAGTCAAACAAATCCACTTACTTTAGATTGGCCATGCTGCTCAGAGTTTCTTTTATGTAAGGAGAAACCTTCAAATCTCAACAGTCCCAATGCAGATTTAGAATAATTTGATTCCATGATTTTATGCTAAAATGGATTTCCATCAAGATATCTTAGAGCAGACTACTTCCATAAAGATGCTAAGGAAGCTGTATAGTTGATTTTTTTTTTATTGCTTTCTCCTACCAGATATCTCTTTTAAGGATTGGCATTGCAACTTATTTTGTTCCACTGGCAATCTCAAAACATCTGCATAGAAGGTTTTTGGTAATTTTATACAAGAGCTGATTCAGTGGCCAGGAAGTCACTATCACTTTCCAATGCCATACACAAGATATCTAAATGCTAGGGATCACATTCATCAACAGATTGTTGAATGTATAAAATAAATTGTATAAGATTATATAGATCAGTCAAACTTGACCCACAAAAACATATGCAATAATAAAATTGATGGTGCTTGAAATTTCAAGACTCTTTGAGGCTGAAATATTACCTGTGCTCCAGAAACTCTGATTACAAAGAGCTGGTAAAATATTGTCTGTAACCTGCATTATTCTCTGCTTAATTTACAAAAACACCTTTGAGACATTTTTTCCTCTGCAGTTTCAAATGACATATGGAGAAGAAAGAAAAGGAAAAGAGAATTTCTTACAGTGGTGGCATAGATGATTTCTGTGAAGGATGCTCATCAAAGGATAGTTCCTCTAGTACATATACAACCTGAGCTATGATCCCGCCAATCAGGAGGTTTCCTGGCTTATACCATTCATGAAGAATAGGAGAGGGATCACTTCTAGGGCAAGATATTGCATCAGTCTGATATTTCAGGTCAACCAGCAACCATAGCATGATCATTACCCTCAACATTTTATTTAGATGAACCTTTTGTAACCTATTCACAATCCCAACACTGCATTGACTATTTTCCATCAGCTACAAAATCTGGGAATACGTTCAGTAACATACATAAGTATATTGTTTCTCTCATTCCACTGGTTGACATCAACAAGGTTAGCAATCCATGTCCTGATGAGCAAGCACTCTGCGTCAATGGAAATCACCACCAGACAAGACAAGATCCTGCCTGCCTCTGTCCCCTCAACTGCAGAAGTGAAAGTTTTATAAACTCCTCCAGATTGACATTTGAATTATTTCTCTGTATTTTTGGGAAAGCTACTGGAGCTGTGACATAAAGCATCAATGAGAGTCATTTAGGTTAATTGCCAATAAACAGTCACCTCTGCCTAATGGGACCTCCTGGGTTTGCAGAGCTATTATTTCACCACATTACACATTTGGAGACAACCGTCTGTTTAATTTTTTAAAGAGATACCACAGAAAAGAATTATATATTCTGGGGATGCCTGATTTTTTTGTACAAACATTGATATGAAGTGCATGATAAGTCCATGGGCAATATTTGCTTATCCTGATTTACTCTTCACTTGGCATATCTGGTTGTTTTTTTCTTGAAGATTACCACAGCTTTCCTTCTTTAAGGAGCTTTCATGGTGTTCTGCCTCCATTTGAAATTTATTAATCTTTTTGTAAGTACTTAGTAATTTTATAAGTAATTTTATTTTATAAGTAATTTTATTTATTAAGCTTACTTATTTTTAGTAAGTACTTACTAATAAGTACTTATTTATACTTATGAAGAATGGTTGCTGAAATTGGATATGTCTAGTCTAGTGAAAAGAAGGACTGGGGGAGACATAATAATGGTGTTCCAATTTGAGCGGCTACCACAAAGAAGAGGGGGTTAACCTATTTTCCAGAGCACCAGAAGGCAAGACAAGAAACAGTGGGTGGAAACTGATCAAGGACAGAAGCAACCTCCAAAATTTCTAAGGAGAAATTTTGTAATGGTGAGAACAATTAACCAGTGGAATGCCTTGCCTTCAGAGGTTGTGGATGCCCCATTGCTGGAGGCTTTTAAAAAGAGACTTGCCAGTCACTTGTCTGAAATGGTATAGGATCTCCTGCTTGAGCAGGGGGATGGACTAGAAGACCTCCAAGATCCCTTCCAACTCTGTTATTCTACATTCTATATTCTAGTCAACCAGTAAGCCTTAAGGTGGACTTGAACCTGCATTTCCTTTACCCTAGTTAAAGGAAACAAGCTTAATCTTATGGCTTCAAGCAGGAAATCCTATACTATTTCAAAGAAATGATTGTCCAATATCTTCTTTAAAACCTCCATTGTTGGAACACCCATAACTTCTGGAGGCAAGCCATGCTACTGATTAATTGCTCTCACTGTTAAAAAATTTCTCCTTAGTTCTAAGTTGGCTCTTTCCTTGCTATGTTTTCATCCATTAAATTTCTATTACAATCCATTAACTCATTAATATAGTGCTGTTAAAAAAAATCCAGATTTCCTCTGTTCTATTGATCTGTCATAACAAAAAACTTCCAATCTTTTAAAAGATAAAAAAATTTTTTTAGTAAAAATGTCATATTTTAAAATAATATGGTGTTTTGTCATTTTTTCCATGATATTAATTAGCATAGTCTAGTGGCCAAAGAAAATAATTATAGTTTCTCAAAAAAAAAAAAAAGGAGGAACAGATGGAAAGCTCCACCAATTACATTTGTTGTTAGATACAAACCAATTAGCATCAAGCTAAGATAAAAACACCAGGCTCCAACAAAAAAGAAAATCTAGAAAGAGAAAAAAGCAACCTTGGATATCACGGGTGCAGATTCTTTGAAAAGTAGATTTTAATCCTTCAATTAAAAAAGAATACATTGCCAAACAAGTTTCAATATCCAAACCTTCATCTTTTTATTCTATAATTTAAATCCAAGTGCCAGATAATTTTAAAGAAACCCAAAATAACTTTGAAATATTGAACACCACCAAAAGAGACACAAGTCTGTAACAGAGGAAAGACTCTCTTCCATTTAAGATTAATAAGATAATTAAAGTGTTTAAGAAATAGGGAGGCCAGATCTAGATGCATCTATAATTGACATATTCTGATATCTTCTGAGCTTAGTTGTTTTCTTGCAGATGTTTCATTATCAGACTAGGCAACATCATCAATGCCCCAGCAATGTCTACAAGAAAACAACAAAGCCAGTGAGCACTAAGGACCCTTCATTTCACCTGAGTTCCAAATATTCTTCTTTATAGATTCTGGTATCTTTTTAGTTCAATGACTTAAAGTAGAACCCAGGATTATTTTCCTTTCCTGCTTCATTTTAATAAGATCAAAACTGTATTACTCAGATATTTCATCATTGTTAATAGTTAACATACAGCATCTCTTTTAAAGAAAACCTAATTGTTCTCTCCATTAAATAGGTGATATAGATAATCAGAACTAAAAGAAAATACTTTATTAAAAGCAGAGTCACAGTGAAAGATTTTATTTTCCATTTCCATTGATAAAATTTGATACACAATCTTATATATGCTAAGGATATACAATATCAATAAAATTATCAGAGCTAATAAAAAAGCCCCATTTTTATTCATAGAAAAGTAATATTCAGTTTCACAGCAGAAATACATCAATAATTTTATAGTCAGACATGCTTTCTCTTTACAAGTTGCTGTTTACTGTTGAGGTCAGGCCTCAGTAAAATAATATAGCATTTAGGGAAAAAGATGCATCCCAATAACCCAGCACTAGAAGCTGAGATGGAGAAGATCTCCACAGCTACCATATACTTTCCTTTGGTGCTCAAATATGTTGGAACAAAAGACAACCAAACACTGCAAAACATCAGCATGCTAAAAGTGATGAATTTGGCTTCATTGAATGTGTCGGGCAGGTTTCTAGCTAGGAAAGCCACCATGAAGCTGACCAGAGACAAAAAACCCATATAGCCCAAGACAAGATAAAACATCACAACAGACCCCTCATTACATTCTGCTATGATCTCTTCAGTCATTGATTGCATATTAAATTCTGGAAAGGGTGGAGAAGTGATCATCCATGCCAGACAAATGCCTGCTTGAATGAAGGAGCAGAAAAAGATAATTAAAATGGACACACTTTTGCCCAACCATTTTCTCATGCTGGATCCTGGTTTGGTGGCCATGAATGCTGCAACGACCATGATGGTTTTGGCCAACACAGAAGAAACAGCCACAGAGAAGATAATGCCAAATGCAGATTGTCGGAGGAAGCAAATCAGTTGGAGAGGTTTTCCAAGGAAAAGAAAAGAGCAGAGAAAGCAAAGCAGAAGGGAGATGAGAAGAGTGTAGGTGAGGTCCTTGTTGTTAGCTTTCACAACAGGTGTGTCTTTATATTTAATAAATATTGCAAGTATAAATATGGTAATGGTTGAAAATAAAATAGTAATCACAACTAAGCTGATCCCTAAAGGTTCTTCAAATGTTAGAAATGTTATTGCTTTGGGGATGCATCGAACTTTGTCTTTACTTGGAAATTGATCTTCTGGACATTCAGAACAGGCAATTGTGTCTGCAAATAAGGGACATACTATAAAGTATGGGATCTAACCATAAAAATTGATGTAGCACCAAATCAAATATATAATTTATATTAGATTATATCAGTGTTTTTCAAATTTTGCCAATTTAAGAAGTCTGGAATTCAATTCTCAGAATTGTGTCTGGGGAATTCTGGGAGTTAAGATTCACAGGTCTTAAGGTTGCTAAATTTGAATAACAATTTATTAGATCATGACAAACATTTCTTTGTTTGTATGTACACTGAGAGCTTATGCACCAGAGACAAATTCCTTGTGTGTACAATCACACTTGGCCAATAAAGAATATTTCTCTTCCTATCATTAGATGAGATCTAAAGGTAATGTACTGAGGTGAGAATCTTCTTTGTTAGTGATAATCATAGTTAGGAAGCATCAATCTTTTTATTCTGGTAAAATACTTTTAAATAAAATTTATGTATCTGAAAACTGCCTTAATTCCACTTCACAAGCCAAGTGGACAAGCTCTCAATCCCAGGGAATCTGTCCATT